>LKNJ01004805.1:0-28307 GCA_002120245.1 Maccullochella peelii | reverse complement strand
TATATATATATATATGATGCGCTCCTGTACTTGAGCCTTTAACTGAAGCTGAAAATCATACTGGGTTGGATTAGTACTGTGTGGAGTTTTTCCACCTCTAGTAGCGCTATGAAGTGGGTCCCCCTGCCGTTTGCAAGAGCATGTGGACGGTGCAATTCACATTCTGCTGCTGGTTTCGCGAAGTTTTGTTGTGATTCTTTTCTTTCCAGAGCCCTTGAACCACCCACTCCTCTCTGGTGCTTCCTCTTTCACTAAACACGCTGCCGTGCTCACCTCCAACATCCGAGATGGATTCACCAACATCGGCAAAGATGCTCCAGGTAAACGTCACAGCTCAACTTGACTGACCCCGCATTTGTTTTTGCCAGAGACCCACACAGGGCTCAAGTTGGTCTGAATGCAGCCTGACGCCTGATGTAAAAACCCCTTTTGCCCTCTTTCCACCAAACCAGCTCTGGTTCTTAAACTGGTTCTGTTAAGGATTCTTGGAAACTTGGTGCTATCTAGAGAACCAGCCCACATTTTCACCAGTTTTCAGTGGAACCATTGTAATCAAGGATGCGTCCTCAGCAGAGGACGTTGCACAATGCACAACAGAAGTAAACAGCAGGAGCAAGATGGCGGATCACATTGATTACCTGCGAGCTTTTGTTCTGTTATTACAGATATTTGTTTTTATCCAAAAGACAAGCATGGACCAACTATTAATGATAAGAAGACTATTTACCAGAGTAGACCAGAGACCGTTGTTGCCTTCTTCATCCTCTTTCCAACCTGTAGAATAGGACACGCCCACTGATGTCGTCACAGTTCGCACTTCAGGTCGAGGAAAACCTGCTGTTTTTTGGTTCTAGCTGGGAACTCAACAGCTTTTTGGGTTCCGAACCAATTTATTTCTGGTTGAAATGCATGAACCCGTTCCATATTGGTGAAAAGGGGGCATTTAGTATCTTTGTAACAGCATTGCATTTAATGCATTTAAATCTGTTTTTTCAGTAACAAAATTATTGTTTCCTGCCTTAAGCAGCTTTAACCCAAAACCTGCCGTCTTGAGTATAAATATATACGGTTCCATCTCTTCTGCTTCTACAGATTCTCTTTTGGCCGTCATATGGACGAGTCTTGTCCAGTGTGTCAACTTAACTATAGAGTCTGGTAAGTACTTGGATGTTGATGATATGGAAAGCACTACCAAAGAAATGCAAATGAATGTTAGGCTCGTTCGTTCCATCTTTTCATCAAATGCAAACAATCGTCCTGCTTTGTTATTGTCTAAATGGAGTTAGCTGTTATTGTGGCTGCTGCTCATCACTGTGGGATCTTAAAGTTGTGGTTCCCACCTCGTAGCTCCACATAGAGCATTCTGATTGGGTCCAGGTTCTGTCATTTGGGAGGAGGACCAGCGAGACCTCATCCTCGTCTCCTGCCCGACCCACTCTCACTGTCATCAGTTTAAGTCGGAGCGTTCAGAGCCTCATGGTCTGGACTGCTGTGAAGAGAAAAAACACTGAGGGGTCTGTCCCCAATGATGACCCTCTTCTCTTAAATTACACATATCCGACTCTCGCGCTAAAAGCCTAAGACAATTTAAAAAAAAGATTTTGTTTGCTTTTGGCGTTCTGCTGATAAGTTGTTGAGATGAATCTCTTCCCTGGCTGTCAGTAGGCAGTAAGAAGGATCGTCAGGGCTGTGAAGTACTGACTCTGATGCTCCAGGCTCTGCAGAGCATCGTCGCCTCAGAAGCCGTGCCTGCAGACAAAGTCCTGGTAAGACCGAGATCAAAACCCTTCATGTACTCCGCCCCATCGTTCATGCACCTCACTCGCTGTAGGTACACAGAATAAATGCCTTTATTCTTTCATGTATCGCACCTCATTTAAATGTCATATCTTGTAGTTATGTTTCACTGTGAATGGTCTAGAAATTAGTTGTACCTTAATTCTGAGGATTATAGAACTTCAGAACAACTGCTTCCAAACCGACTGATTTGAATATCTTAGGGGTTTCTTTTCAGACGTTGTGAGAAAGACGGCAAAAATCCAAATATCTCTGTCCTCTGTTAAATCTTTTCCCTCAGATTCTGTTTGAGGCCACAGTGAAGGGTCTTCCCCAGAGGGTTCTTGGCTCTGCTTCCTATCAAGTGGGCAAGATGGATGTGCTAAATGTGAGCGCTTCTTACTGTTGAGCTCATATTCAGTATTCATGGACGTGCTCTTGAAGAGAGGATTGGTTAAACTTTGTATTTTATTCCTCAGGGAACGCCGGCTCTGTTCCTCATTCTTCTCCTCTACAACAGCAGCATGCTCTCCGCCTACATAGAGGATGAGCGGTGGGTTGAATATCTATTATTATTATTATTATTATTATTATTATTATTATTATTATTATTATTACTACTACTACTACTTATTTTATTTATTTACATAAGAGGTCAGTCTTTCTATGCTCACATCTGTAGTTTGTGTTGGTCTCAGTCTCGGCCAAAGCAGCAAAAAAAATTATTTAAAAAATAAATAAAACTACTGATTTTAGACACGTAATAATAACGCATGACGAATAAATTAAAAACTTGCATGTGGTCAAATATCTGCTAGCCAGTCACTGAAGTTGCTGTCAAGTTTGCCATGGTTACAAGGAAAGTCCTTTTGAACGGCCTGCTAATGTTGTTGTAACAGGTTTCCAAGTATTTAATCACCTTTTCTCTTCATGACTTGATAACAAGACTGAAGTCTGGTTGCCGTCATTATTTAGTGTAGTTATCATAATTATCGTAGCTAAGTGTGCAAGCACTTTCAAAATGTTTAGTGTGAAGGGATTTTCCTTTACTAGACGTGTATAGGTCACGCACAGTCGGAGCAGTAGTTCTGACTCCACGCATGACCGCTCAGGGTGCAGCTGTTCTCCGTCTCTCAGGAGACCAAGGACACTGGAGATAAGACGGCGTTATGCCCCAGACTGCACACTGATATACTGTCTCCTCTCTGTGTCCTCTGACAAAGAGGAGAACATACAACGTGACTTGCGTTAACTTAGGTAAGCATAGTTTATTGTTTAGAATCCAATCCCCACTAGAATCTTCACACATGTTCAGCGGGGTGAGGAGGAACCTTATTTGGACTTGTAGTGAATCTTATGTCTAATACAGGGTTAAATACTCGCCAGGATGTAACCTTCAGGGTTGGGTGGCATTACGCAGCGTTCACTCGTACCGCAGATTGCTATTCTCCTCCAGTAAGCTTCAATGAATGCAAACCTGTCTCCTGGAACTTAACCAGCTTCCTGGTTTCCATCATATTAAGTTTTAGTGATGTTTAATATACCACTTAAAATACGTTATATAACCTGCGAGGTGTTGTTGTGAGTAATGGTTTGGCGCCCTCTTGTAGTGCAAATGTAAACGGCAGGATGAGTTTGAATGAATCCACCAAAACCCATGCAGATTTTGCAGTTGATTTTTTTTTAAAAATTAGATGCTGCCCCAGCCCTAGAACATAATCAAATTAACACATCTTTAAGCGACATAAAATATTTTTCTAATTTATTTTGCATATTGGATCGATCAATGTGCTACATACTCTGTGTTACTTCATAAGAGTGTTGCTTGATGTCTTTCTGTCTGCAGGTTTTTTCAGTGCCTTCAAACGCTGGTGGGCTGCGGTTTGTCGGGCCCCACTTCCCCTCTGGCGTTTGGGGAGGCGGTGCTGGGGGCCATCGGACGCAGCGCCGGGTCCGTGCAGAACAAGGAGCGGCTGTGGATGATGTGGAGCGTGATGGTCAGCCCGCTAACCGACACCATCACACAGGTAGGCAGAGGAGCAGCAGCATCGCTTATGGGAGTCGGATAGATGACAAGAATAAAATTGGGAAAATGAAATTACGATCACACAACGTTGGGCTGTGATCGTAGGAGAGGCGATCACAGCTACTTCCTGCAGAGTCGTGTTTTCCTCTGACAGCTTTAAGTGCCAGCAGAGCACTAAATGAACTTAATGTCACACATTAACACTTTCAACCCCTTCTCCGTCTTTGGTTTTTTTTTTTGTTTTTTTTTTTACAGTCGAATGAAGTCAACCAAGGTGACGCTCTGGAGCACAACTTCAGTGCCACGCACTCTGCCTTGTTGTTCCCCACAACACACCTACTACGCGGCACACCACTACAGCAGGTCTGTTCATCTTAAGGTTATATTTTACCTACATTATACTTTTAACAACTGTTTACCTTTAAAACGCCTGCCCAGAGTCCTGTTTTTCACTTTGACCAAAGGGAATGACCTGATTCTGATCCCCGTGTTGTTCAGGCGGCCCAGAAGTCGATGCTGTCTTCGTGGTCCAAGCTGTACAAAGTGTTCGCCCGCTGCTCTGCGCTGGTGGTCACAGCAGAGGAGAACATCTGCTGCGAGGAGCTCTGTGCAAAGATGACCGCTGCAATAGACAGAGACGCCCTAATGGTGAGGAGAGGAAAACGGCCATCATTTAAAGCAGCTAACCACGGTGTAAACATCCAAACAAAGATTTATTTTCCAGTGGTGGGCATTCAAAATATAAAGTACTCTGCCAACCAGGAACAATTGAACGATTTTTATCATGTGACATTTTGTATTTTTTTGATAATTTGCTTTTAAATTTAAAATGACTCATCCTCACATTAGGGGGAAGTGTGAGAATTATGTTTGCTACTGCACTGTCATCAGGAAACTTTGATCTACATCTGGAGGTTAAGGCTTTTTTGGGTTTAAATAGAGAGACAAGAGACAAAATCGGAAACCTTTAATTGATCAAAACAACCCTCTTTAATGAGTTTAGAAAACATCCCTGGTTTGACATGTTGCTGCTGTCTGATCCTCCAGGTTCCTTCAACATTAAATGCTGTTGCCAGTTTCCTCCAAGTCATGATCGAGTGTGTGGACTTCTCGCCGTACACTCCTCAGTTTCAGCAAAAGCTCAAGTGTAAGAGAACTTCTTCTAACCTTATTTCAGTATTCACACTTAAATTAAACAGAGAAAATCACATTTTGCACTCTTGTGTCTTCCAGCTCCTCACACTCCAGTAAACTGGATGAAAAAGAGGAGTAAGGTCCTGGGGAATCTGTCCACCTTCCACTCTCTGCTGGTGCAGTGTCTAGAGGTTTATCTGGAGGGCCCTGAGGCTTCCACTGAAGCCACAGGATTGGCTCTGGTCTCTGTCCTGTCGGCTCTCTTCACCAACCTCGTTCTCGCCAACACTGTCAAGGAAACCCTGACTTCTCTGATTCAACCTCTCGCCCTCTTCTACAAACAAGCAGCCAGCAAACCGCCCAAATTCACCTCGCAGCTTCTGGGGAAGGTGGGTTCTTTGTCAAATGGGTACACAGTTTTTAAGTGCTTTTTTTTTTTTTTTACTTCTAACAGGGTTCGAACCAAGTCTTGAAATTTTGGAAAATGCTTAATTTTAACTCCTATGTTTTCAAGGTTAGGAATATGCTTGAATTTCAACATAATCTGGTTCATCATCAACACAATCTCTAATGTAAACCAAAAATCTTTTAATATTGGAAATGAAGCGATGCCGTCATATTTGTTTGTGTCTCCTGGAATTTATAGTAACAATTTAGATGTGACTATAAAGGCTTCGAGAGTCTGGAAATTTTTGGTTTAGGTACCTTGAAAGTGCCTGAATTTTACTGTTAAAAAGCTGTACGAACCCTGTTTTTAAGCAATAACCGTCTGCTTTTTTCCCCCCTCTGCCTCCTGCAGTTGGAGAAGCTTCTCGGTGAGGTTCTCGGCTGCCTGCAGACCCGCTCCACTTTGGTGTACAATGACGAACTCCTGGCTCTGCTTTCTCCCCTGCTTTGCGTGTTGTTTCCTCATAAGATCAAGCAGCTCCGCACCTCAGTCGCCCAGTTCTGGAACTCGACTTTCGCCAACTCCGTCAGCCTCACTTACTCCGATGAGATCAGGTGAAAATCTTTCATGTTTAATGCTGCTGCACATTTTGACCCAGAGGAAAAGGCCAAATGCATGTTTATTCATTTTGCTAGGAGATCTATAACATACTGCTACAATAGGAATGCAGCAATAGAAACGATTTTGTTTTATGTAAACAACAATAGAAGAAATTGGATCCATTTATGTTCAATGTTGCCATTTTCTTTACACAGGCCAATATTGATCCAAGTGAAGCAGAAGACCCCAATCATTCTTCCTGGCTTTGAGGTTGTCGGTCTTCCTGACGAGCTCAGTGGACAGTATTCAGTGAGTTGCTTTTACCTTTTAGTGTTGTGATTTCAGCCATGTTCTCACAGCTGTCTCTGTTCTCATTGGTGTAATTTGTGGCTGATCTTGTGTCTTCAGAGCGAGAGTTCCCAGTTGGAGACCAAGCTGAGTGGGATGCCGGTGTCCTCTGTGGGGAAGAGGGACTCACTGCTGGGAAAGGCTGCCAAGCTGAAGGACAGGAGCTCCACGAAGACCTCCAAGCCAGTTTCTGTAAGTCTTGACTCAGACCAGACCATGTTTCATGAGGGACGTGTCATGTTGCCCATACTAAATACTAAAATACTATACTGGCCTAGCAGTGTAAGGCCCATGTGATCGCAGCGGCCTTTGTTGCATCTTTCTACCCCCTAATTTCCTGTCAGCTCTCTGCTGTGCTCTCAGAAAGACAAAAATGTCAACTAACAACTACTTTACTACTTTTTTTCTAAATGCATGCATAAGTCAACATGCATGCATGCTTGATTATTTAACATGTTATCCTCTTAGGTGTTCCTGTGATTTGATCCTTTTTCTCAGCCTGCTGCTGTACTACTAAAGATGTTACTCATTATTTTGTTTGTTTTGACGCCTGACAGTCGGATAGAAACATAGATTCTAATTCTGTCACTGACTCTGTGGGAGTTTACCACTTTTTTTTAAAAATTTTATTACGAAGACAAAATGATTAGCTGGCAACATTGTTTTTTTGTTTGTTTTTAATGGAGCTCTGCAATAGCTGTTTATCACAATTGTGTAATGTTTAAGTAAGACGGGAAATGCTTTCTCTGCAGTAAGAGAAAGCATTTTGTGACCATGCAAGGACAGGGTTACGGCTTCAATATATTCTACTCAGGCTTGTTTAGATTTTGTTTTCCTTTTCTTTTTTTTTTTAATTGCTCATCCTGTCACCATTGCACAACTGGTTTCCATTGTGTTCCCTCCAACAGACAAAGCTGGACTTTGGCTCTCCCAAGCCTCCTCGCAGGGAGGTTTTGGAGGAAGAGGCCTCCATCGACTTTGTCTTCATTCCTCCTGAGACGAAGGAACGAGTTCTGACGGAGCACCAAAAGGAGGTGAAAAGGACTAAAAGGTCAGAGTTCAATCAGTGACGTTTCTAAAATACATTTTAAAGCATCTGTGTTGTCAGTCTTTTGTATAGCTAATGTTTTCTTTGGCACAGGGTTGACATCCCTGCCATGTACAACAACCTTGATGCTTCTCTGGATACAACGGTTTTCACCCAGTACACACAGAGCCAAGAAGACTCTTTGTAAGTGTTGAGCCTCTGCTAAGAGAATCAAGATGAATCCCTGCTCTTGTAAAAAAACAGCAGTCATAAAATAAACCATTTTTTCCCCACAGGGACAAACTGCCAACTGAACAAGCTGAGGAGGTTACCAAAGAGGCTTCTGGCAAGGTAATGAAACGCACACCCCCATCACGGGCAAAAATTATAAACACTGCCAGGAAAGACTCAACTGGGGACTTCACTCTGCCAATGCAAGAATGAATAAAACTAAAAATCCTTGTACATTAATTGCAGCCAGCACAGACCACATGTGTTGTGGTGCTAACTGCAACTGGAGTTTCAGTGTTTTAAATTCATTAATGATAACATCTCTGGGTTAAAAACAGTTACTACATTAACTACTGTCTAACTACTAACATGTATATTAATCCAGAAAGGTTACCCATAAAAATGGCAAAATACTTTTTCATAAAGCAGAAATCAGATCATCCATCTTATCAATTTCCGGTGCTTATTTTGGTCGAGGTGGCAGCAGGCGAAGCAATGTAGCAAAGATGTCTTTCTCCCCAACCACGCCATCCAGCGCTTCCTTGGGGGGGGGGGGATCTCCCAGGCCAGATGTGTAATTTCTCCAGTATGTTCTGGGTCTGCTCCAGAGTTGCAGAATACCTCTCCATGGGGCATCCTTGGGGGGGGGGGATTGTTACATTACACAATATTATAATCGATAGCATTAGCTTCCATCTATTCTGACAGAGCATGAAAACACAAATTATCAACATTAACATGTTTTATGAAGTTTGTGTAGTGTTTAAATTAATTCCAAAGCATACCATATATTATGCTGTGCTCTTTTTCAAACAGATTTGAAATTAGCTTATACTCAAGTGTTTTCATGGAGCTGCAAGTTCTCGCATCATTAACATGATGACTTCTGTTTATTTAGTTTTTTTTACATAAATGGGTAACTACTGCGGTAACTGTAAACTGTCCCAAAGTGAAACTGTTCAAACTGCAAATGTCTACAATAAAAGAAGAAAACACGTCTGCTTCAGATAACCGACTGCAATAGTGGCACTAGTGTATTGATTTCTCAAGAGACCATGTCATAGTATATCGCATTATTGATTATTTGTCCTACCCGGAAATGTTCTTTTTATACCGGTTGCCAGTTTGAGTTAATTAACCCCACGGATGAGAGAGAGACCCAGAATATTGTTGTTTTAAATGACTGACAATTTTTGGACCACTGAAACATTTACATCAGTACACACCTGTGAGGATTTAGCATTTGACACTAGCCACTGGTTCAAAGAGTTCAAATAGAAATTGTCACTATAACTGAAAATGTATAAAGAAGTGTTCAGTGATGCTTTCCGATCAGATTTCTCCATTTACTTGCATGCTGTAATTTGACAAGTCACCAAACTTGCATCTTCTACATATTCACACTTACAGAGAAAGTTTGATCAGGGCAAACATGGATGCTTTCTGTCTTTGCAGACAGATTTAGTCACCTGCATTTGGTTTCCTTCAGGTTCTTCAGGAAAATGAGAAGGAGATTGAAGTTCTAACAACAGAGACTCAAGACTATGCCAGCCCAAAAGCAGTAGATAACATGACAAAAAACCACAAGCAGGAAGAGATGATCCCAGGGTCAGCAGGTGTTTCTATGGAGGATGATGCCAAGAGTGATGACAGAGCAGAAGACATGGACATGCAGTCTAAAGAAGAAACAAGTCCTAACCTCTCTGGCTCTTCAGAGTTGGTCTCAGGGACTCCCCAGAAAACCAACAGTCGGCGTCAGTCCTTTATCACTCTAGAGAAGTATGCTGAGGGAAAGCCTGCCAGCCCCAGCAGTGCGTCCACGTTTACAGGTCCCCCCATAAAGACCTCCAATAGTCAAGAACGCTCAAACACCAGCAAGACATCATGCTCTCGGGCTTCCCGGACATCCACTGGTCCAAACTCTCAGGATTCCCAGTCCAGTCAGACAAGAAAAATGAACTCGCAGTGTCCTGTGAACGGTGCCCTGGAGTCCCCTCGAAGGCTGAAAGACTCTGGGATGAAAAGTGAGCCAGTTAGGCTGACTGAGAGACTGCCCAGTGATAGAACGGAGGACGAAGATGTTATTCCGGACACCCAGGCTGAAGTGGAGAGCAACGAGAGTACTAAAATGGCCTACCCATTAGAGGAAAAGAGAGCCTCAAGCCAGGAAGAGGAATCTGAACAGATTGTGGATGATTCTTCTCCAGGCGAACCCAGACGGTCTGGACGCTACAGAGTTAGACCTCAACTGCCTGGAGAGGACCCTGAGGAAAGGGAAGAGAAATACATGCAGTTCAAAAGGAGACGTTCTGGAGAAGAACCTAAAAGTGATTCTCCAAAGTCAAGCTCAATGCAAAGCAGACCAAACACGAGAAGTAAGCAGACTGCTGAGGAGGAAAGTGGCAGAGACGGATTACGATCGAGGACTCAGAGGGACAAGAGTGAGTCGAGCCAAACCAACTCTCAGGGTAGAGCACACAAGAAGATCAAACTCTTCAGCAATTCAGAGGATTTCCTTGATAAACCTGAACCCAGAAGGAGAAGCACCAGAGAGCACGACTCCAGCCAAACTGACTTGCGGTCAGACTCACAGTCTGACTATAAAAGCCAGTCACAGGGTAGGCACAGTCGGCGGAGCAAATCATCACTGGAGACCAAGGAGGAGGGTGGAATGAAGAAAAAATTTTCACCTGACAAAGAAGAGTCCAGCCAAACTGCCACACCTGAACTTGAACTTGACGATAAGCCAAAGAAAAATTCATCAATGACCACTCCTTCTCCTCAGACTGGAAGCAAATCCCAAGAGTTTGATTTTGTAGAACAGACTGAAAAATATGGTGATACGCTAAAAAAAGATTCTCAAATGACCACTCCTTCCCCTCAGACTGGTGGCATATCCCAAGAGTTTGAGCTTACAGAAGGAAAGGCCAAAAAGAAAAGGAGAGATTCTCGGATAGTCTCTTCTCCAACTGAGTCCCAAGACGGAACAAGCATGACAAACAAGTTGGTGAACGAATCAGAGGTCCAAGACAAACACAAGACAAGAGAAGGTACAGATGACGACCTTAGTCAAGAGGACTCACAAGTGATCACACCCTCATCTTCTGATAGCCAGTCGCTGCGTAGATCCAGAAGAAGCAAGACACCATCTGAGGCAGCAGAGTCTGACGATAAAAGTGAAAATAAGGATTCATTAGGAAGGCAGAGTAGGTCCAATTCTCAGGCAGCATTGTCAGCTGTCGATCAGGCAGAGGCCAGAATTGGAGGTAGGACCAGAAGGAGCAAGGTACAAGAGGAGCAGTCAAAGCCGAGTCATAGCTCAACCCCAGAGAATTCTCAGTCATTAGATATTTCAGGATCAACAGAGTCCTCTCAAGGCAGGGGCCGATACTCAAGACGAAGATCTTCTCAAATGGTAGCCAATATGGAGTCCTCAGAGTCTGAATCCTCGGAGGCCAAAGAAAATTCCCCTATACCCAAAAAGAGAGGGAGGAAACCTCGAGTGTCTCTTCAAAGTCCTCTCACCCTTGAATCTAAAGAAGACAAAATAAATACTAATATCGTAAAGGATGATTCTGATACTTCTCAAAAGGTGGATACACAAAGCATAGAAACTAAAAATACAACAAATTTAGAGGATTCACAGAAAACCCAAGATTTGCAGGCTTCTGAATCGCTCCAGGTTGCAAGTAACATTGAGGAGCAAAGCAGCAAAGAATCGCCAATGGAGGTAGAGGTTGACGCTGTGGTACAGAAACCTGAGAACAACGAGACAAAGGGAGAATCGCTCAGTGTGTCTCCTTGCAAGGAGGAGCAAAGACAAAAGGACTCTGAAACAAACATTGATAATACCTCTTCACAAGAAACTGACACTGGGGACTTGCAACCTGCTGAAATGCTTGAATCAGTTGGGATCAGTACTGAACAGACTCAGGAAAAGTTGCCCTGTGACCCGCCTGTGGTATCCGCTGTGGACACACTAGCGCCCCCTGACGAGACAACAGAGAAACTGCAGGCTTCAGTGTCTTCAGAGGAGAAAGTGTCTGAGCCTGTCGACAGTGTTACAGAAAAACAAAATGATGATTCAGATTCAAACTACCAAGAACATCCTACTGTTCCAGTGGAGGACACAGCTGAAGACAGTCACAGCACCTCTTTTGAACAAAACCAGATGGAGTGTACAGATGTCATAGATGATTTTTCAAAGGAGGAGGAAGAGTCCATTAAATCAACAAACCAGCACACAGAGACCTGTGCCGGTGACGACATCACACCTCTACAGGAGAGCGATAAAGACGGCAAAACCCAGAGTACGGAGTGTCAGCATGAAGAGGAAGCTCAGACCGCCAACGCTGAGAACGATGTAGTCACAAATTTGGATGCTGCTCTGGCTGATGTATGCGATGCTTCAGTGTTATCAGAATCGACGAGCAAAGATGTTTTTCCGGATTCTCCGGTGAAGCAGAAGGACCTGGAGGCTGTAATCGAGACAGATGTCATTCAAAGCCCCAGCAGTGGCAGGACCAGAGGAACATGGTCTCCTTCAGCCTCCCCATCAACCAGTATTCTTAAGAAGGGCCAGAAGAGACCCCTAGAGGATGAGACTCCCTCACCTCTTGTCAAAGTAAGTGACAAAGCACTTTTGCATTTCAAATACACAAGTTCCACTATAAAGATCTGACCTTGTATTTGTTTGTTTCTAATGTGGGTGAAAGTAACTTTGTCTGCTTAACTTTGCAGTCCAGGCGTGTGTCTTTTGCCGATCCAATCCAACATCAGGAAATGGCAGATGACATTGATCGCCGCAGCCCTGCTATCAGAACCAGCTCCCCCAGAAGATCCAAAGTTACCAGTATCCCACAGACCAAGGTATGAATGAGGCCAGCATTGTTCTTAATTGCTGTATTTCTGCTCCACATGATCCAAACATTTCTTTAGCAAATGATCTGCTTGGATCTAACATGACGCCCCTCTGCTCCTTATTCTAGTATGTCACTACTCCAACAAAGGGCTTGCTGGTCTTCAGTCCCAGAAATCTGCACAGTCCAGGTTACAAGAGCTCCAAGAAATGCCTGGTATGTAGTCAAATGAGAAGCGCTGTGGGTGGTTAAAAAGCTCCATAGAGCTGCAGAGTTGGATGATAATTCTGTTGGTGCATCATTGCAAACGACTCCCTTCACCATGCACATTTTCTTTTTGATTCGATTAGTGCAGCTTGTAATTGTTTTAGTTTGGTCCACAGTGAGAGGCTGTTAGTCCTAATGGTGGATGCAACCCCTTTTTCCAGATTTCTGAAATGAGCCAAGAGCCGCGGCCTGTCCCCAGAGACTGTATCTACCCCGCCCTGGTTGGCTGCTCTACACCTGTAGAAGCTGTGCTGCCTCAGATATCCTCCAACATGTGGTGAGTACAGCACAGGGTTAATGTTTTGTATTGGGCCAAATATTTATCCTTTTTAAATCTATTGTTGTTTTTTTAAATTGTCTTATCGGGTGCATTTATTTGTGACTGCTGTTGATTCTCCTCATAGGTCTCGTGGTTTTGGGCAGCTTGTTCGAGCCAGAAACATCAAAACAGTCGGTGACCTCAGTGCTCTTACTCCCACTGTAATCAAGACTCTGCCAATTCGCTCCCCAAAGATCTCGAATGTCAAAAAGGCACTTAAAATCTACGAACAACAGGTATGCCAGGGGATAGTGGGCTGCAACAAATAACATACATTTTACAAAAATATATAAAGGTGAAATTCTTGTATTTGAAATCCGAGCAATTCTCTTCTAGCGTAAAGGACGAGGTGGTGACGAGTTGAAGAGTTTTGATGAAATGGAGATGATGACCTCTGAACTGGAGGAGACCAGTGCTCCTCAAAACCAGGATGAGGAGGATAAGACCTCGGGCGAGACACTAGGTGTGTTAAAAGTCAGACGTGCAAATTTACATTTCACCCAAGAATTTGGTTGAGATTAAAGGAAAAGTTTAACATTTTGGGAAGTAAGCTTATTTGCTTTCTTGCAGAGATTTAGATGAGAAGATTAATGGCACACTCATTTCTGTAAAGTAAATATGAAGCTACAGCCAGGAGCCAGTTAGCTTAGCATAGCATAAAGACTGGAAACGGGGAAACGGTTAGTGCTGCCCACCAGCACCCCTAAAGCTCACTAATTAACACGTTACATCTCATATGTTTAATCTGTACAAAAACCAAAGTGTAAAATTATCAAGTTGAGTTCTACGGGGGGGTTATGTTTAAGACTATTTCTTGGTTGGGAACCAGATTTTACTCTTCGGTTTTTGTACAGATTAAACAAATAATGTAGTGTTTGCCAAGCTAGCTGTTTCCAATCTTTATGCTAAGTGAACTGTCTCCTTGCTGTAGCTTTATATTTATGAATAGACATAAAAGTGGTGTTGACCCTCTTATCTAACACTCCAGGAATAAGCGGACTTCTCAAAACGTCGAACCGCTCTACTTTTAAATATAAACGTCATCTTTCTGTTTGCAGCGACTGTGCTGGTGTACGAGCCTGTTTCTGCAGACGGGATGCCGGAGCAAGAAGGCTCCAGGAATCGGACACCTGACACGCCGGCCGGGCAGCAGAGACCTGAGGGACACCCTGAAGGGCTGCTGTCGGAGGTGGAGACCCTGACCTGCAGCATGACGCCACTAGAACTGAGCTGCTGCTCGCCACAGCAGCTCGTTCAGATGCATGATCAGCTGGGAGACATGATGAGGCGCGTGGTAGTCGAGCTGCAGACGCGCCTCTGCCAGGCAGACGGCAAACCCTAAAGAGGCCTCCGCTTCTGTCAGATCGGACCGCTGTACAGGCTTTAAAAGACAAATCCACTCGAGAGGAATCTGCAACAAAGGAACTGAAGATTTTCTTTTGCTTTGTGTAAGGAGGATTTTAAAGTTTTAACTCGGAGTGCCATGACCTTGTCTCACCTTTTTATTTTTCTTTAAAGTGTTTTTAATAAATGCTAGCAGCACTTTTTTTTTTTTTTTCATTTTTAGCTTGAGCTGTTGGGTAGTTTATTTGATTTTAATTAACACTCAAAGGGAAGCACAGCCACACTTTAAGCTGTGTCAAAACATTAATAGCTGTAGTCTCGACATGGATGGTAATTTCCTTCTTATCCTCTGTTGGCTTTGTAGACATCAGTCTTTTATTACAAATGTATGTAGAAGGAAAATAACAATTTTTCTCTTTACATTTTGTACATATGCTTTCTCTGTCACTCGATTCCTCCATGTGCCTGTTTTTAGGCTGTTTACATTTCAACTCATCCGTGCTCTTGTATATTTTTGTAGTATTTCTTGGTTGTCCGTCCTTTCACGTTAACTTCTTATTGCATTTTTAAAGTTACAAATCATACCGTAGGTGTTAGTAGACAGCCTGCACTCCAGTCTTTATTTGTGGTTTTAAGTACTTCAATAAAAGACAGAACTGATAAAGTGTGTGTGTGTATGTGTGTGTAGCTTTTTGTTCGACTTGCATACATCAGGTAGGAGCGAAGGTTTTACCCATACAGCCTGTTTAGAAAAAATAGATTTATTTGATGATTTGGGTGCAATCTTTAACAACAATCCATCCAGTATTTTCCCTCTGCGGGTTTGAGTTCCAAAAAGCTCATATGTATATTACAGCAGGTTTTGTTTGCTGTTGTCATTCTAACTGTTCATACTGACTGTTAAGAGATCCCTTCCTAAAGTGACTTCAATGTTTAAGTGATGGAGGACAAAATCCACAGTTATTCAGAAGTTCATCTGAAGATAATGAGACTTCAGCAGTCAAATCAAGTGGGAATCTTCTAAAGTTAAAGTCTTATAAGTTTATAATTCCCTCTGTTTTCCTGGACGGTGTTGCGTTGCAGTGGAAGGACGGTAACAAGAAGAGGAAATGTCACGCTAAAAAGTCAAACCTTCGAAGATTGATATGTCTTAATACGCAAAATCTGGTTTTCATCATCAGGGTGGGATATTACAGCTAGATTTCCCCTGGAGAATACATTTTGTAACTTGGTTTCAAAAAAATGACAAAGCTGCCTGTAATAATTGCAGTGACTTGACAGATTAAGGTTTTTGATTATCTAGAGGAAACTTTTTTGGTGTTTGCACAGTCACTACAGTATAATTTCCAGTTGGATTCAGCCACTATAAGCCATATAAAATGTGTGTGTGCTGAACTCAAGTTAGACATAAACGCTGTGCTGTTTTGTCCTAAATTCATTTGGAAATGGAAATCCAACCAGATCAAACAGACACAGCGTCGGCCTGTTGCACCTCTGGCCCCGCCCAACAGTGATGTCACGGCGTACTGACACACCCTGAAGTACACTTTACATGACTGCAGCAAGGTGAGAGGTTAAACCACTGAAGGTCTGCCAAAACAAGATTCTCTGCTGGTTACTGGATAGATGAAGTGGAGTGAGTTTGATTTTTACTGCTTTTATCACCAGAACCGTGTTTCTTACAACATCTATCATCATTTAACACATAAATCACAGATAAATATGATGAACCGCTACTTATTTAGATGAGACACTGACCTCTGACCATTTGTGTCCTGGTGTCTTGTCATCTCACTGTAAGGTCTCTGAATCAGCATTGATTAGAATTATAGAGTTAGATTAAGCTGTATGATTGCTGTGAGGAACTTGGCTAAAAGCATAGAATGTAAATGGAAATACAGTAATAATATAATACAATATGACACAAGGTGCCACTGACTGCTTTCACTGTTTCATGCTCTCCAGCATGGCCTGGTAAGCAGGCTTTTCTTTGGCTCAGTGTGTAAGTAATTATCTGATTATTCCTGCAGAGCGCTGCCAGAGGCTGCGTTGCATTTCCACAGTATATTGAGGTAAGTCGGACTCAGCGTGCAAGCTTTGCAGATTGGGCTGGACGACGACCAGGAAGAGATTCAGCTCTAACAGACATCTCCACTGCAGGATGAGAGCTTGCACACAGCGCTGAGAAGAGGAGGTAACGCTGAGGTAAGACGCACAACGCAGATTACTGTGCATGTGAACACACATTTTAACCTCCTCTGAAATCTGAACTGAGGAAGAATAAAACTGATTTATTATGGATCAGGATGAATATCTTTACATGCACCATCATGTTTTTGAGTGGGTTAGCAGTTTTCCAAACATTCCCATATTTGATAGATAATTCAGAAAAGGAATCGTATTGATTGATTGTACACATCTTTAATTAATCTGTTCATTTATCTGTTCTTGAGGCTGATTTTGAAATGAACAGAAGGGAGTTAATTGTCTTTGGCAGTCAACACTTTATGTAAATTCAATGTGATCAGTTTGCGTGAGGACTTGTTTTAAAATCTACTCGTACCTTGTTGACAACAGTGGAGTGATCTGTGCTTTTCTGCCTTATTTCAGGATTAAATACATTTTCTGGAATATACAAACTGTAAAGAAAGTGGCATTGCTTTTGAAGTCGCTGAGATTTTCTCCTCCCCACCGCAGGATTTTACTTGTTACAGGAACAAGTTTTTAGTTTAAAAGATTGAATAGGAGACTTGTAATCTGTGTTTTGCATTGCAGGCAAGAAATCTTACATTGCACTGCAAGACGGACAAATTAAAGATAAAATCACCTCATTTATCAAAGCATGAATGGAACAAGTTCTAAATCTGTCTGAAAGAACTCCCCATTGCACAAAAGGAAGTTGGCACTTATCAAGCATGCATATGCACAACTGTATGCAATGAGAAATGAGAAATCCCACCAGTTCTACATCCACCTGCTGCTTGTCCACCGCGAGGGGTTTGTTTGTATGTAATGTCAGGAGTGATATATGAATGTAATGCACAGCAAGAAATTCATAAATGTTATTTAATGTGTTGAAGTGAGGGTTGATAAATGAGCCCCCAGATCTTTAGACACAATATAATATTAGAGAAAGGGAACCTGAGTTAACACATTAAAGAAGTTCTTATTTTTCATCATTAAGTTATACGTGTCAATAATACATAGAAATATGCACGTTATCTATTATACTATACAGATGTATGCACTTGTTTTTTTTAGATTTTTAACTTTCAGTTGTTGCAGGAGAAAAGGAGATGCTGACTCAGCTGGTTTTGGGATGGACTGCCTTGCTCAGCGGCCTCCAGCCGGCGGTTTCCTCTGTCACAAGCAGTGAGTACGAACATGAGCCATGAGAAGGCAACCGGACCCTGAGGTCACACTGAGACAGCCCAACCAAGCCGGGCGCAGCTGTAACTGGCTGTGGAGTTGGTCCTCAGTCACCACTTGACAGATTGTGTAGATATCTTCCTCTATGGTGGGGGGAGTAATGGTGGCCCGTCTTCTCTCAGAACAGGGTGGCAAAGAGGCCCAACGTGGACAGCGTCAGGCAAGCGATCAGCACGACCTCAGGAGCTCCTTAGACGTCTGCACACCTGTTCTCAGAGCACAATGTGTTTTTGATGAACAATTGGATGGTGAGATGAATAAAGAGGGTTACGATCTTTAGTTTGTCACTCCCCAAAGGCCCACCAGGCGAGGACAACGAGGGCAGATACTGCTCTAACTTCCTTGTGCCCCAAAAAGCTGGTTGAATGAGGCCCATCTCTCTTGCATACGCTCACCATAAAGCATGTATTGGAGTGGTATCCATTCTCATACGCACTCCGCAGCAGCCATCCCTGTTCTGTCTCAGCAGCTGGTCGGTTTGCCCTTTAATGGCGACGTACATTTTTCCTGTGTTGTCCACATTTATCGTCGCTCCGTCTGCTCACACAGGGAATGTGGACCAGCGAGAGCAGTCACAGTGTATTATAACGCTGGCTTTTCTCTTCTTGGTTTGCTATTTTTCTAAATTGTGAACTGGATGTGTTTGGTGGTTGTGATTCGAATGTAGATGCGGCCCTGTAAGACTGGGGCCCTCACAGGTTTTACCAACATCAGCTGAGGATATAGTTGGCTTTTTTCGGAGCAGAGCTCACGTTACGCAGTAATTATATATCGTGAATGATTGTGGACCGGATAGATCCCTGTGCATGGGTGAAGGCTGTGAAACAACGTCTTCACAACTAGTGTGATCAATCTTGAGGTTGCTAAATACTCAAAACTATGTAATCTAACACACAGTAACTAACATGAACACTTAAAGCTTGGAGGAACATTAATGGTTCACTTCAGAGTTTCAGAACATGTCTGTCTGTCTGTCTGTGCAGGATTTCCGTCTAGCAGAGGCAGCAGGTGGTCGGCTCGGACATGTGACGTCTTCATCGCTCCTCCTCCTCCACCACCTCTGTTTCCTACAGTCAAACGGAAAGCAGAGCTGATGGTGATGACACACACACAAATGTGCATTGCTGTATCAATGGATAACAGCTCTAAGAGACGTCTGAACTTTATAAATCCTACACAGAGGGGCTTTAAATTTGAAATGCGTTAACAAACCAACTGTAAAATATTCAAAAGTGTCCACGTGTAAAACACGTACATGACTTTAAATCTAAATCATGCTGATTTGTTTTGAACTCTTCAGGTCGATATAACAGAACACACCACGGGACTGAAAGGGGAAAAGGTACGACAGACCTCGCTTACTAATTCTGGTTCTTTTTGGGACCCTAAAACAAGAAATGTGTAATTTAATTTAAGTGGTGAAATTGAGACAATGAGGGCTGAGCTGTTCCACACTCCTTCACTCTAACATATAATATTGTTATAATGTTTTTATTGTGTTTTTTTATTAGCACTATTCGCTTTAATGGTGTTTGTGTTTAAAGGGCTGCAGAGGAACCAGAGGACCCCAGGTACAGTGTAACACACTCATGCACACACACATATACACACCAGAACGATTAGTTGATTAATTGATTAGTTGGCTATTTTGATAATCGGTTAATCGTTTCAGCCATTTTTCAAGCAAAAATGTCAAACATTTGCTGGTTCCAGCTTCTTCAGTGTGAGGATTTACTGCTTTTCTTTGTCATTTCTGGCAGTAAATGAAGAATCTTTGGGTTTTGGGCTGTTAGTTGGAGAAAAGAAGCAATTTGAAGACGTCACTTTGGGCTCTGGGAAATTGTGATGAGCATTTTCCACAATATTTTGACACTTTATTATAGACTAAAATGATTAATCGATCAATAGATAATGAAAATAATCGTTAGTTGCAGCCCTAATACACACACAAATGCATTAAACCCCATCTTGCTGCATGTGCAACCGTGTTAGCATGAAGCTCTCTACAAAATTCTGTTTTTTAGGCAGATAAAGATGGCTGCCTACGCAAAAGGCCATAAAAGGAAAAGTTGTGTCAAACTGTGTTTAATGTGTGTTTTAGGGCCGGCCCGGTGTGAAGGGACCAGAGGGAGAACACGGGACACAAGGAGCCATGGGACAGCCAGGTCAAAAGGTCACAGAAAACACATCATGCATCCTATGAACTATTTACATTCCGAAAAGAGGGATGTATAGTAACAAAGATGTGCATTAACATGTTGGCAGACAGTCCAGTAGGTTATCTAAGTTACTCTGTCCTGTTTCAAGGGCTTCTTAAAGAACCAAATTAGCTGGATGAGAATAAACAGGATTGTTTTAACCTGATAACAGCTTGTTAGCCTGAATTAATGAAGCCAGGACGCGGCCCAGGTGAGTTAGGAGGATTAGTTTCCATGGTAACTGAGGCCTGAAAATAAGCCCGATTTACTGAAACGAGCCTGGTTTAAGTGGTTTAACTGATAATCTGACTCGATGAAACAGTTGTCTTCTTGTCCAGTAACAAACCCAAGCCATTGATAAATTTTGCTTTTATTTAAAAAAAATAAAGATAAATGATTAATTTTGTTTTAAAGAGAGAGAGAGTGAATAGCCCTAGAATAACTTCCTTTACTTTGGACTGTCTGAACTGCAGGTCACATGACATCCATTACAGAAAACAAACACAATGTGGAGCTTTAAGGAAAATGTCTCCTTTCTTTGGATTATCACAGTTGGAACCAAGATGTTTCAAAAGTCACAATTAACCACCAGTAACAACGTCCTCCACTACCATTCTGATGAACATTAGTTCATGTGGCAAAAAAAAAGTGTATTTGCATCCATTTATGTAACTGTATAATTCTAACATGACACTTGCCTTGCTGTGATTTGATGTTTCCACAGGGAGAGAAGGGGAACAGAGGCTGGAGGGGCCTGTACGGAGACATAGGAACTCCTGGGATGATAAAGGTGCATTAAAGCTTTGATTTATCCTGCATTCGTTCAGCCCTCGTTTCCACATCATATACCAGTGGATCAACTGTCCGAGGCTCTTGGGGGATTACTGTAATATAACTGTAACACACCAAACTCACACACAGACCAACCACTAATTCGATTTTGGCTTTAATTAGTGTTTGACTCTCGCAAACACACTCAGTAAAATCTATTCTAAGGCAAATAATATCACTTGTACAGGCGATATCATGTAAAAACCATCCCCCAGTTTAAAATGTTATTTTATTTTTTCCTCCACAACCATCTGGCGACCCCCGGAAATGATCTCGGGACCCCGTTGGTTTAGAACCTCTGATGCAGACTAAGGCGAAATGTAATGCCAGGCATCAGCCACTACTACTACAGCCTGAGCATGTCAGTCATCGCTACGTCTTATTTACACACATTATGGACGGAGAAATTAAAGTTATATGGATGGATGTTTACCACTGACCCGATGTCCATCATGTGTTTAAAGCACATGTAAAATCCAGCATCATGTAACTTGAACAGGTTTACCAATATTATTTACTATCTGCTGCTCAAGTGCAACTTAGAAATGTGTGACATAAAACTGAAACTGATTGGGGCTACTTTAATGCACCGCTGTTTGTTATGAATGGCAACCATGCAGGAAAGGGGATGTGGTAGCGCCCTGGCTAACATGAACAAATGGAGGCGGCGTTGATCAAATACAGGAAGTACAGTGTTGTGCAGCTGATCTACGGTTTGGAGGGACTTTTTGAAAACAGTCTCTCTACAACGGCTCCACTAAGGACAAAGTAAACACTTTTTGGCGACGTAACAGAGATGCTTAACAAGAAGAAAGTAGTTTTTAGAATGAATCAAAAAGATAGATTGTTGTGCACTCAGTCAAACCATGGTACAATGTTTATCTCTAGACAACCAGTGGACCCTCGCAGGCTCTATTTGATTCTATTTTTTAAATTTCCATCACAGTTTGTGTTTCCAGTTGACAAGAATAGCACAGTGTTTCTTGTCCTAAGAACACGTTAAAGGTTTGATGTTTTTCTAAACTGCAGCAGTCGCTTGTTGCCTGAATGGCTGCATCTTTTCTTTCATTTGTCAACAAAGATACTTTTGACCCTGGTTGCAAGCAAGACAGCTTGGTTACACACATTACTAATTACACTTGTGTGTTTTCACAGGGCAGTAAGGGGCGTAAGGGATTCAGGGTAAGTGACAGTTACTCTGCACGTCTTCTTTTTTGTGGCATTTCTAAAGAGCAACACTTATTGCTTGATTGCCACTTATTTCTCATCTTCTTTATTTATTTCTATCTATATCCATTAGGGTGATAAAGGTGTGAAAGGACACAGAGGAGCCAGTGGAGAGATGGTGAGGAAAAAAACTTCCTTTTGTTTCTTTTGCTGTTGCTGGAAATGTGACATAATTATACGAATTGATGAAACCAATGGATCCGTGTGTCTCTTCAGGGCAAGCGTGGCACCACTGGACTGCCAGGAGAGAAGGTAGATAAACTTTAAGCTCCAAATAAAAGACGGTCGAAAAACAATGCGACTGTAAGTACAGCTGTGAAGGTGAAGGCATGGTACTCTGTGCTACGCTGTTCCAGGGCGACCCAGGCCAGAAGGGCGACGCAGGGCAGAGGGGTGAGCCAGGACGCAGGGGAGAGCCTGGAGGCAGAGGAACCATGGTAGGTATATACAGACGCATACAAATAAATATATACATATAGAAGGCTGACATGCACCAGCTGTTCCTGGCAGGGAACTGCATCTGTGTTTAAATGCTGCCACCTTGTTAGCAAACTAAACATCATTATTGTAAAGGAACAGTTATCCTGCCAGTCTGCCATCTATAACTCAGTATTTCTGCAGTTTGATTATGATTATTATTTCTTGTTAAATGGTGCATGCCTATACCTTTTGGTGGATCCTACAGCGGAGCAGTTGTGGTTAATGTGTGCATTAATGAGTTGACTGAAACATTTAATGTGGAGGAAGTTTTTGAGACGAACTAACCGAGGTTACATTTTGCCAGTTTGTTTTTTTATGAAGCGGCGTGGGCATCTTTGCAGCCCCATGTTGGGCTCTCAGACAGGTTATAAATGATGATGATGCTGTTCTGTGCCTGCTTCCAAATGTTTGCTAACACGTTATCCACGACAGCTTTACAGAAATACAGATAGGAGTAATATCTACTGGTCTTGGGCCTAAATTAAATAATTTGCCTCCATTATACTGCAGAGACACAGCTGCTTGTAAGAGGTTGGTATCTTTTGGTCAATCAATAATTCAATGAGTGAATAAATCACTACGTGCAGGCATTGAAGGGATCTCGTGGACCTACAGGAAAGCTGGGTCATCCTGGTCCTGCAGGACTGCATGGTCTGACCGGAGAGCCTGGGCTACCTGGACAAGGTGCGTGACAGCAGGAAGGGTTACAGATTAGCCAGCAAGTTGACGAAAGATGACTCCAAATGAGAAAAGTCTCCCAAATTTGGAATGATTACCTCTCCGCTCACCACGGTCTCTGTCATGTCTAACCCCTAACTGGAAGTTTGTAAATGCCCCAGTTCCAAGAACTAGTTGAGGTCTTTATGATCAATACTTTATTTGGTTTTTAAAGCAAATCGAACAATGGGCAATTCTAGAAACAGAGAAAATAACTTAAATAATAAATTGAAAATATCTAAATATAAAAAAGTGTACAAAATAAATAATTACATAAAATCAAATAAAAAGAAGTATTATGGAATTATAATGGTGGAATAGGGGTTCAGGGCCATAGCAACGTGAAGTATATTCAATGTGTTCAGGAATACAAATAAATTGCAGATAAAAGGGCCGTTAGCTGCCTGTGAGAGGTTTTAACTCAGACTATCAGATCTATCTGAACTAACTGAGATCTCACAGCAGAGCAGTTGTGGTTAACTGTGCGTTAATGAGTTGACTGAAATATCAACTTTTAGCAGAGTAACAGAGCAGTAAATACAGCGTGGATATGTTACACTGATGGTGTCGTGCAGATCAGCTACTGATTGATGACACCTTGTGTTGTAGTGTTCATCCTACCAGGCCTGCAGGGAGACACAGGAAACCGAGGTCCTTCAGCCGAATGCAGCTGTTCACAGGTTCAAAGCCCAGAACGACTGTTGGACAGAGTGCAGACGGTCAGAGTCTCACACACACACACACACACACACACTGCTGAATGAAACACACCTCTTAATTTTGTCCGGTTGATCTTCAAACAGATAGTTTGTATTTTCACTGATCACTACATTGTAGTGAATGGTGGCACTTGTCTGATGGTTAAGTGTAACGTTGTCCTCTGGGAACAAATAATCAATTAACAGGCTCATTAAAAACCAGGCAGAGGGTGTTTTACAGCCACATGCTGAGTTTACTTAATAAAGTATTTAATAATCTGATGTTAGTGTGATACATTTATGTTCCGATTTGATTATATTTTAGTTGTTTAAGTGTAAAATGATTGGCAGCAGGCGGCTCAGGTGTTAACATTGCAGTAGCAGTTACTTCACTTACCTGTAGGTGTGCAGGTAAAAGGTGTGGAAGTGACGGTAACTGAACAGCTCCCTCTTGTGGAGAATCTGTTGGCTGCTAAATATGAGTTAAGTGAGTCTGTGAGTGACTTATATAAGCCGCTTCCATGAGGTGCTTCAAGTCTAACAATGCCAGTTGGCCCCTTGAGAATTAAAGAAATGAAATTTTAAAAGTTCACTGTGTGAAACAGGCTTATGTCTGTCTCTGTCCAGATCTTTATTGCAAACGGAGAGAAAGAGATGAGGAGGCTGCGGGGGGAGAACGTGATGGTGCTGCGGACAGACAGAAAAGCTCTGTACATCTACACTCAGTCTCAGTGGATCAATGTTCTGGTAACTACTGCTGGAGAGACCTAAAAACACCAGGAGGGAATCAGCATGAAAACCACATAAATATACAGAACATGCTGCCAAGCGTAACAGCTGGCGTGTCAGTGTTCCTCTGTTAATTTTCAGCCAAAAAAACAAACAAAAGCATTCAGGAGGTCAGATCAAATATATCATAAATAAAATCCCATGATGCACCAGAGTTCAGATGAGTTACTGGTGCTTTTTGAATCATGCCAGCAGCTCTGTGAGGCTGTTAGCTTTGAGCTAAATGCTAACGTCAGCATGCTAAAATGCTCACAATGACAGCAATAAGCCCAAAGTACAGCTGAGAGTGGTGAGGATGTCATTAGTTTTGCAGGTATTTGGACATAATTTATAAACCAGTATTGTATTGGTACGTAAGTATTGGAACGAACTGGAAATTTGACCTGATGGTGGCGCTAGATGAAAAGTCAGGGGATCACCAGAGTCATAAGGACACATACCATAGATCCAGTAGATGTTGAGAAATATAAGTGAAACCTTTGACCTGCTGGTGTCACTACAGGAAAAGTTAATAACTTTAACTAATAATGATAACTAATAACTAAAAATCCAGCCTTGGAATTCAGAGCATTTCTCACGAGTATGTCATATGGCTCTCTTTATATGTTTAGATAAGGACGGTAAAATTGTTGTTTATTTAATATTTCTGTTTGTAGCGGCCTTTAACGAACACCATTTCCCATGAGCTCTAGAGCACTGAGGTCTCTGTACTGCCAAGTACAAGACAGGTGTTCCCTTCATTCTCCAGCACGTAAGCGTCCATTTAATAGTAGTTAGTTTAATACATAAGTGGGTAAATAATCTCCCCATTAAGTGGTTTGAGTAGCCCGTCACGTGGCTAACCCTTCACGCCAATGTAGTAGTTGTAGTTGTCAGAATGAGACTAAGAGACAGATGTTAATTGCAAGTACTATCTTCTCTTTCCCCTCTGTATTTGACCTCTTCCTCTTTCTGTTTTCACGCTGCTTCCTGTTTGGACCAGCAGGACCCCGGACACTGACCCCCACAGCCATTCGAGACAGGCCGAAGTGCCCATGAGCAAGACCCTTGAGACTGTGGTTATACTGGGAAGCTCCCAGGTGTGAATGTGTGTAACTTAGTGAGTGTGATCAGATCAAACCTATCAATGTTGAATAAAGATTGGCCTGTCCTCTACAGCTCCTCTAAGATTTATTATTACTTTATTATAATTTTTTCAGTTAGTCTTATCTTCAGCATTTATATCATTTATACATATTCCAACATGTTATTACATTTGAACAGTGGTGGAGGAAGTATTCAGATCCTTTACTTAAGTAAAAGTACTAATACCACACTGTGAAAATACTCCACTACAAGTAAAAGTCCTGCATTCAAAACCTTACTTAAGTAAAAGTATGTAAGTATTATCAGCTAAATATACTATCAGTTAAAGTATTAAAAGTAAAAGTACTCACGTTAGACAAATGTAGTGGAGTAAAAATGACAATATTTGCCTCTGAGATGAAGTGGAGTAGAAGTAGAAAGTTGAATGAAATGGAAATACTCAAGTAAAGTACATGTACCTCGAATTTGTACTTAAGTACAGTACTTGACTAAATGTACTTTGTTACCTTCCACCACTGCATTTAAACAATCCTTATCCGTAGTCTTTCTATTTGGTAACACACTTGAATCAACCTTAATTGTATTTTTCATTGTAATGTTTTCCTCTAGTTTCATTTCATGAATCCAGAATGCATTATTGATTTAATATATTGCCCGGAATATGTTGCTGCTGTTAGTGGTCCAGCCTCCCACAGAAAGATGAATAAA
Source organism: Maccullochella peelii (assembly GCA_002120245.1). Classification (NCBI taxonomy): domain Eukaryota; kingdom Metazoa; phylum Chordata; class Actinopteri; order Centrarchiformes; family Percichthyidae; genus Maccullochella; species Maccullochella peelii. The sequence continues at coordinate 1,825 of LKNJ01004805.1, read as the reverse complement.
AATCAGTTCAGGACTATCAGGACTGTCTTGTTGAAGTCGGAATTCTTAGGTTTTCAGGGATCCACTGACTGACTAACTTTCTTACAGGGAGTTAGATAAGAACATTTATCAATTTCATCTGTGCGTATGCAGCAGAGAATCAGGTTGGAGTTTGTGGTGGACCGTAAGGACAAAAGCTCTGAATGCTTCACTGACATGTTAGTAAGTGGAAAACTTATTGTACTAGTGTCTATTGCCATGTCTCAATTTGCGTATTTCCGTACTTACTCTTGCTATTTTGAGTGCATAAGTGCGTTCACACTGACAAGTGTGGCAAAATGCAGTGCACTATGAGTACCCGGATGGGTTAAAAAGTTGAGTGTGGAAGGCTGGACACTTCACACCCTCAATGGTCGCCATCTTGGCTACGTAGCGGAAGGGGAGGGACCACCAATGTATGAAAATGGCGGCTGCAGTTAGGATTGTTATGGCTAAAAGTAAAAGCACGTTCATTTTCATTTATTTTTAATAAAATTGAATTGAAGTCAAGTAAACAAACGGGCCGGCAGACATTTTGGCGGGCGGCAAATGTGGTCAAATGTTGGCGATAATGCTCCGTTGCAATGTTGCAATTCGCCATTAAGAAGAAGAAGAAGAAGAAGAAGAAGAAGCGTATTCATTTCCGGTAAGCTCACAACGGCCGTGTTCGATTTGAGACAATTCAATTCAATTCAAATAGCTTTATTGGCATGAAAGTAACAGTGACAATATTGCCAAAGCGTCAAGTAAAAATAATAATAATAATAATACAATTAAAATGAAAAGGTTTCATTTCAACACTACCCTGTCAAAATTAACGCACTACACAAGTAAGTAAGTAGCTACATAGAGTACACAGTGTACTGCATGTAAGTGTACTAACGGAAGTATCCGAAATTGAGACACAGCAAGTTGGTTAGTACTCACTTGAAAAAACATGTAGACTTAACAGGATTTTACACGTCTTTAAACAAAGATAAACAGCTGTATTAAGTCACTTAAGCAAAGAGCCTGCCGGCTCAATAACCAGTACCGCTGTTTCCTTTTAAAAGCACCAGGGTTCATGAATCAAACACTGACAAGCACTCTGGGATTTACTCATCTAGAAGTGGTGGAGGAAGTAAAAGTACTAATAATACCACACTGGAAAAATACCCAGTCCTGCATTTAAAATGTTACTTAAGTAAAAATATGTACGTATAATCAGGAAAATGTACATAAAGTATTAAAAGCAGTAAAATGTCCCGTGTAACTGTTTAATACTATTATATCATTAGATCATTATTAGGCTACTCATGCATTAATGTAAAAGCAGGATTTGACTGTTGGAGTTGGTTGAAGTGGAGCTAATTTTGAACTATTTTGGATCAGACTGCAGCTAATGATTATTTTCATTATGGATTAATCTGCTGATTATTTTAGACATTAATCGATTGATTGTTTGGTTTGTAAAAATTCAGAAAATAGTGAGAAATGTCGTCACAATTACCCAGAGCCCAATGTGACACCTTCACAGTGCTTTGTTTTGCCCAGCCAATGGTAAAAAACAAATTAAAAACAAATTAAAATGATTAAAATATTTAAAAGGAAAAGCAGCAAATCCTCACATCTGAGAAGCTGGAACCATGAAATGTTTTTACATGAAAAATGACAAACTCAGAATAGTTAAATTAATTTTCTGACTAATTAGTGGGAATGCTGATTCAGTATTCACACTATTGTTATCCTGTTCTTTATTTTTCTTCTTCTTCTTCTTCTTCTATTTCTTCTTCTACTTCCGTACGTTTTTCGCTGGCCTACTACTTCA
>LKNJ01004804.1:27637-51303 GCA_002120245.1 Maccullochella peelii | reverse complement strand
GTTTAAACAAATGACTAATGATAGAGCAGAGTCCGCTCTCTGTCCGAGGTAGAGTGCGGCTTGGGACACATATTTCTGTCCGAACCCGACCTGAGTCCGAGGGAGTAGTAACCGAGCCCGACTCGAACCTGACAGGCAGAACCTGACCTGAGCCTGCTGCAGTTAATGTAAGCTGAAGCAAATCAAAATGCCTCCATACCGTCTGTGAGGAAGCTGTAGCTTCCCTGTTGTTTCTATGCTGGATTCACTTATGAGTAACCCACTGCAGGTGATCGGTAAGAACCATGCAGATGTCTTCAGTTCCAATCTGTTTATTTTACCATCATCACATCCACAGCCACATTCCTGCACAGCTGTCTGCTGAACGTTTCCCTGCATGGTTTTCAGTCATCCCTGATGACACTTTTGTTTGACATCCTCCATCCTTAACTAGGCTACATGATTTTTTTTTATTTACCTCATGTGTGCTGCGTTCATGTGTTGTCACGTAAATAACAAACCCCAGCACTGAATAGGAAGCACCATGTCAAGAATGACGTGACCGAACCCGACCCAAAGCCGAACATCATTTCAAAATGTTTGTCGGGTATCCACCCTCTAGTCCATGGTGCTGAAATATGCGCCAAAATAGATACAATGAAAGGCATTTTCACTGCTCTCTAAGTCGTGCATTACATGCAAACATTAGGCATTGTGAATGTGAGAGAGAGCTATATTTCAATAGGATAGTAGGTCCTTGACGTCATGTCACATTGCCATACCTTGGCTTTTGCTGAAACAATGCCCCTGGGCCAAGCTGTCAATCAACTGTCATCTGATAATAACGCACACATTAGGCAATTCCCCGATTCAAACCACTACCACATTTATAGCACACAAATGTTGTGTTGCGTTGTCTTCTTTGTTTTATGGCGGTTGGCATCCAGCCCTTGCATCGCTTCTACTTCCTGCGCTAAAAAGCTCCCGCCAAAGCAGGATTCATGTGTGCATGAATTGATTACTCAGCTTGGGCAGGAAGGCCCGCCCAAAGCCAGTTAATTGACAGCTTGGTCCTTCCAAGGAAAAGCAAAAGCAATAAGGGAAAAGGAAAAGCAAAAGGAAAATGAATTTCTTTGTATATCCACATTTATTTATTTATTTCTCTTTATATTTATTGTCTTATTCTTTCCCAGATTTATTCTTTTTATGGCACTCCTATGACTCCATATTCAACTAATCCTAACTGAGGTTTTTATATTCCTTAATTAAATACTCAAGAGAATCCAATTTATCTGCAGTGAAATTTCCACAAATAGCCATTTTGTTGCCAAGTTTGAACGATTATGAAGACTGCACAGTTGAATCAGATTTGACTTGACTTGGACTTGTATTTGTGACTAATGCATGACGTGACCAGGCCTGATTGTTTTACATGAGCATATAGGAGGTCTCTGTGTAACTCAGCAAAGACAAGGAGAAAGAGAATCAACCTCCTCTTTCACAGTCCAAATTGATAAGTACCACCCTGTTTGTTTGAATGTGTGTGTGAGGGACAGAGAAAGGTGACTCTATACAACTGTGAGGGAGTGTGTTCAGAAATAGTATCGATACACACACACACACACACACACACACACACACACACACACACACACACACACACACACACACACACAATCCCTTACAGCACCTCCAAGCTAATCCTGTTACTATGACAACCATGCATTGCAAAACAAACAGCAGCCTTCACCCTGACAGGTGGGAGACAACTGTCTCCAGGCATTGTTGCACATTATAAGCACAAAATGAGGTACGACACTGTGTTTGTGAGAGTTCATTGCAGTAAGGTGGTGTATGGTGGACAGATTCAAACCCCGACATGGATGAAGTGTTCATGAGAGAGATAATGTAGCCCATGTATAGCTAAGCCTGAGACAGGGCCTGACACAGATAAAATAATCTTTCCAGGAGTACATGAAAAAGATCTGTAGAACAAGCTTAATGTTGTGGCTGAATGGTTCTGGAAGTAGAGACCAGTGGTAAACAGACAAAACACCAATAGTACATTTCAGAAAGCAATTACTTTCAAAAAGTACATTACTTTTGGTTCAACAGATAAATCTGAGTGGAAACACCACAAATACATTTTAAAAAGTCTAAATATCACAAAAAAGTTTTTACGCTTGCCTGAGGTGGAAAAGTTGGTGTATCAATAAAAATAAAACGCAACTGAGTGCAATGGAAACAGACTTAGCGAATCATACATGAAGCACGTGACTTTAACATTACTCAAGCTTCTGCTCCACTGAAGAGACATAAAAATCTGTCTTTGTGGGTGCTTGGGACTCATTCATGTTGTGTCTCAACCACCCCTAGACGGGTCATAACAACGGTGTACAACGCACACAAACTAGAGTTATTATGTAGTATGTCATCTTCAAAGAAGGCAAACTTTTGGGTGCATTTTGAATTTAATCACTTCATAATAAGCTTTGCAAGATGAAGGTGAAGTATTTTGTGGATATCTCTTACTTTGTCACCAAGAGACTAGCAGAGTGGAGCACTGAACTCCAGCCCTTGCAAACAAGCCAACGCACACTACAGCACCTTACAAAACTTCCAGCCAACTTTGGTTTAACCAGTCATGTTGGTATAAATAATTTTTGAAAAACGAGGAGAGATAAAAGGTTTGATAAGAGATTTGATAGCATCAGATCAGAGCCTAGCCAGGGATTTTGCCAAATGGGAACCAGATTCAAAATGGAACCAGCTATGCTTACCCAAAACAGCATAACACTTAGAAACTTAGACATGCAGCCTTAATTATGCATTTCCTGATGTTGTTGAGGTTTCATACAACTGCCACTGGATGTTACTAAAAAACATATTTTACTGTAACACCAGTGGAAACACAAGTGTTAACGGAATGCAGAAAATAAGTGGATGTGGACACTACTATATAATCATGCTGACACTGAAATTGAGCTGAAAGGATGCAATTGGTGATGAGCCAGCGGGTTCTGGGAGCAGTGGAGTCTGAAGGCTTGTTCATACTATGTATGTACAGTCTTTTTAAAACATTTTGAGTTTGTCAGATTGAAAAGCAGAACTCAGATGGTATTAAATCACTGCCCACAGATGCTCAGTCCGCTTCCCTAAAAAACTGCAGTGTGGTTTGTTTGGAGTGAAAAGGTAATTTGTGCCAAGTAGTGAGAAGTTTTAAAGTGGGAGGATACATATGTCGACATCTAACAGTGAGCAGTTCCTCAATCTTCGGAACACCTACTATAACAAGAATATCAGATTAAAGTTTGGTTGAACATCTGATGCTCATATCCAGCTATTGGGTGTTTTAACTGGTATGAACACTGGTATAAACATGTTTATTTTAAGTTTAATATACTAGAATCTGATTAGTTTTGACTCCACTTCGGCAATAGCCTACTGGCACTGCATCACAATTCATGTGTTGCAAATGGCACTATCCACAGGATATCACTGTCTGTCATATTTACAAGCAATATATCTTGTTTTCATTTTGATTTGATAAATTTCTCAAATCAAACATCTGATTTTAAACGTGTATTTGCAACAAATAACAGCTTTTATTTTAAGCTTACAGCATTGTTGAGGACACCACAAACCTCTATCATTATTAAATAATGGGCCTCATGCATGAATTGTGCATACGCACAGATTTGATTTTAAATTGAGCGTGCAAACAATTTAAGAACTTTTGTGGCATTCATCAATACTTGCGTACTTTCCACTTGTTCTTAGGTAAGATCAAAATTTAGGAGTGCCCTAGACCACATGTAAGCCAATACACACAAAAGCCAACTTGTGTTTTGTGCTGTGAAATATTAATGATGATGATGATGAAAAAGCAATTTGCTTTGAAAACACAGAAGAAAAATGTTCTACAATTATTTATTAATTTAATAATTTTAAATGTTTACTAAAGATGATTAGGTCCAGCCTAAATGCCAACAAAATTAGACGAATATGCCCCCACACACACACACACACACACCAGTTAACACCCAAGTACATTAAGTTTCAATTAATCGCTCAGCAGACGCAGATAAAAAGGGATTTTTATGCCATCGCTGGACTATACTATTAGAGCAATCGACTGTACTCATGTGCGCATCAAGGCACCATCTCCAAATATGTTCCCCTTCAGCAATAGAAAGCAATTCCATTCAATCAGTGTCCAAATAATATGAGATGCACAGAATCACATCTTGAACATGGTGGTCCGCTGGCCAGGGAAGCGCACGACTCATGCAGCACAACAGTTTGTGGTTGGATCAAGGTGCTGCTGGAGATGGGTGGCTTATTGCTAAGTGTTATAATAATATAGATTGTTCATAAATCCAACTTTTAATTTAGATGATCCGGGCTATCCGCTACTAGCGTGGCTTGATGCCACTTACCAACCCTCAGACACAGCAGAAGGTGGCCTACAATTGGTACACTGAAAGGCCGGTGGCTATGGCTATGACACAGCAGGTGGAAAGCTTTTATACACACCTGAAAAAGTGTGCAAAATAACCATGGCCTGCTGTGTTCTGCACAATATTGCAATGCAACATGGTGTGCCCCCACCCCACCCACCACCAGCTGAAGACATGGAGGGTGATGGTTTTGTGCCTTTTTGCGCTTTTCTGGACCACTGCTCACACTTGAAAATAAGATTTTTTTTTCTTCACTTCATTAAGTAAAGTTTCTATTTCTGCAGGAGAAAAGTCATTTTTTTCTTTTTGCTGCCCTTAGGTGGCATTTTCTTTCCTTTTGTCTTTTGTCTGAGTTTAAAGTTACCTGTCAAATGTCAGTGGCTTGTTGGTTTGTGGTTTGCACACGACACTTAAGTCTGCTGCCCTTATATTGGTTTATTTCCCTATGCTTATGGCAATTGCCTGGCACTCACATCCAATTTAAGATCAAACGCAATTCATCAACATACTCAGGTTGTAAGAACAGACTTGGCTGTCAGCGCATGTTTCATTATTATTTTCCTCTTATTGCTTTGTGCAAGAACAAAGAGAAAAATAAGAAAACATTCATGAGGTCCATTGTTTCCAAACTGTTAATCCCTATGGCTGACTATTGAATTCTTGTTTCCTTCCACTCTATATTCCGTTCTCTGTTGGCATTATCCATGAGCAATGATGACAAATGAAGACAGAACTAACAAACAAATTGGCAAAAATTCCACAACATTGTATTCATCCAGATGTGGCCGTTGAGCACAAATGTTATTTTTGGGCATCCAGTAGGTGTGGGGCAAAAAAACAATCCACTTAAGTATCTTGATTCTTTTATTTTTTACAATTATTTTATTATATATTAATAATAATTTACTTACTACTTTTATATGCAGTATAGCAATGATGAAATAAAACTCAGACAGACTGACTGATGTGACGTGCATTGGTTTTGGAAATATGCCTCATGATATTCAGTCTCTAGAAGTGTATGATTCAACTTTTTCCCATGGGCTAGTGTTAAAAAAGCAAACAAATCGTAATATTGAATCGCAATATCGAATTGCAATACTTAAGAATTGCAATACATATTGAATCGGGAGTTACGCATATCATCATAGCCCTACTGTACAGGCAACCTCACTGTGACGACAAGACTTCAGTAAGCTGCACACAGTCACTGCAACCGACTGTTGTTCAACAAGAGGAGGGAAAGAGGAATAGAATAATATCAAAACAGAGGGGGTGGGAAGAGGAGGAGTTCCAGTGGGTGAGGAAATAAGAGGAGGGCAGAGGGAGACACTGAGTGGAGGGGCCTGGGACTGGGTGGGAGAAAGTGTGTCACTTCTCAAATTAGACTGAGGAATTTGTGTATGAAGTTCACAGGAGGATTGGTTTCACTGGGGGCGGGTGCAAGTCATGCGTCTCTTAGGATAAAACACTATACTGCTATATATTTAAAAACCAGTCCTTTTCTAGAAATAGTATACTGAAAATGTGTTGGTTACATGTATGGATTTATGAAAAAACATGTAAATACAGCACAGAACTTTGATCAGCCAGGTATAGCTTCGTTATAGAGATCCACTGAAGACGTGCATGTGGTCAAATAATATCTATATATAGAAACCACGTTCAAATCACATGTAAAAGATAAAAGAAGCTCCAAGGCAAAACTCCAACAACAAAATGGGAGAGTTAAAAGGTTCAGGTGATCTAATTATTACTGACTGTGGCACTCTTCAGTACAGAGATGGAGGAAAGACTGGATGATGCAGAAGAACAGGCAAAAACAAGAACATTGGTCATTATGCGGTGCACAGATGGAATCCTCTGACCTGCAGGCTAACAGTAGCTGATTGTTCAATTAGTAATTAAGGCTACCTTAGGGACGGAGATAATATTGCAAACAAAACAACATACAAAAACAAACAGTTTAAGCTCATCAATGAGACCATTAGAGGAGCAATAATAAAATTAGAGCAGAAATTATTAATGATTAATCAATCAACAGAAAATGAATCAGTAACTATTGTAATTATAAATTAATCATTTAAGTCATTTACCAAGCAAAAATATCAAACATTCTCTTGTGTCATCTTCTCAAAGGTGAAGATTTGCTGCTTTTCTTTGTCTTGTGTGACAGTTAATTTAATATCTTTGAGTTTTGTACTGTTGGTTGGACAAAACAAGACATTTGATGAAAACACCTTGGCTCTGGAAACTTGTGATGGGCATTTTTCATGTGATGGGTTTGCTCAATTAACCAGACAACAACGAAAAATGCCAATTGAGAACATAATTGGCAGATTAGTTAATAATGAAAAAATTTTTAAATTGCAGTTCTACATAGTATAATATGACATTTCTCAAATCAAGACTCTAATTGTTGATATTAAACACAAACATACTTTAGCTTTAATGAGCCACAAAAGTCATAGTGCAGAGTCCTGTTATCTAGTAACATGCAAAAACCTGCATGGTAACCAACCAAAATGCATGTACTCTATGAGTAAAAATGAACAGGACCGTGGATGAAATAAACAGAAGAAAGGAAAACAAAACATGAAAATAATGCCTAAATTTTTACTAGTGTTATTTGATCAGTTCTAACAGTCAGTGAGAAAAGCAACTGTTTGGTCACTTGCATCTGCAAATGCTGGTTGCTATAAAAAATATTTAATTAAATAATACAAATTGTATAAATAATGAAAAAAGTCAGTTGGTAACTACACTACAAATTATCTTACTGTATTAACTTGGAATTATTTGGAATAGCTCACCAGTGTGTAAAAAAGCACAGTAGGTCAGTTATCATTAAATCTGTTAAATATTTAAATAAACAATAAGCGTACCCACACTGTGCAAGCAGCACGTAACTTTGGTGCAGTGCATCCACAAAATTACATAGTTCAGATGAAAATAGTTCAGCTGTATGTTGACTACATTTGCTTACATTGTGTGTATGAGCAGCCAGCTCTGAGTCTGTTTGATTAAGGATACAGGTTGGGTTGCAGGGATAACATTAACATGTCAGGTCTGGTCAGAAATTAATTTAGCAATAATTGTGGGAAACAGGTTGATTCTACTGCTGAGCTTTGGGGATGCAGGGCAGATACGGGTTTGTACAGGACTTTGCTGTAGTGATCTGTAGTGAGCCTGAACTAGGTAATAACTAAACTGTGATATTGCCCAATAATATTGTCATGATGTTGGGTTTCTGAATGGGTTTTTGGTTCGATGCCTGAAATAAGGTCTGTGGTTAACACAAGCTTAAGAGATTTTCACGTTTTGTTGTCAGTAAATACTCCACTCATGAATTTTGAAGCTTTTACGTATCTTAAAAAAGCCGGTTGTTAACAAGTGGCTAAATGAGACTACAGAGGTTGTCGGGGACATTAAACGTTATCACGCTGAACACAGAAACTCATCTACTCACTTGTCCACCTTTACAGCCTTGTTGGGTTTATACTATTCTAACTCAAACTCCTAAAGGCCTTTGTAGAAGAGGTAAGCGCAAAAGACCGTGGTGTAGTTTGTTTATAGCCTAACGTTAGCTTTTTACTTCTGGAGATTGCATTTACGCAGAACAGAAGTGGTGTTCATTTGTGAAGATTATCTTGCTGAACAAAACGTATCATAAACTTTTGTTTGACAGAGCTTATTTTCTGCAATAATCCAAAATTCATCGGAAAGATATACAGATATTATCCCTTGCACAGAAATTGCATGCAAATACAACTTAAAATAATTAAGACATAAATACGTCTATAAGTCACTACATCGAGAATGCAGATAAGGAATGTGCACTGCCAGCTGCCAAAACTGCATTCACTGTTAAGACTTACAGAAGCAAATAATTCAGGCTACACTGCAGCAGCAGAGAAGGAAGAGAGAAGGATCACTTTGTTTTAACCACACAAACAAAAACACTAACATATCATCAACTAGCTTCTGTTCGGCTATCTATTCACTGACTCCAGCTTCACTTCACTATCATAAACCTTTGTTTGCCACAGAGCTTATTTTCTCCATTGGCTTTTTGTAGAGAGAACCAGGGCGATGCAAACTTCTCGGTTGGCCTACAAAAATATGTCAGCCCTGCAGCACGCCATAGCTCATCACACACACACCATTTTGGGCAATATTGCAGATCAATAAGAAGGACTTTTTTTCATCAACATGATGAAGTGCCTTGATTTGTCAGATATTTAGTTCACCAAAAATAGCCACAAACATTCCCATTTTACCTATAAACTGTTTCTCCATTGAAATTCCCGAAAATGTACTATATCATAATATACCAATATTGTAATATAAAATTACATATACCATGATAGAAGATTTAAAATTGTATTATTCATACTGCCCAACCTTGTTGTGCTATGATTATTTGCAATTCTTTGTATTTCTGCCATAAATACAAAGTAAGGCAATATGATGTTCTAAAAGTCACATAAGCTCATTCTAAGTGACATGTGCAAAGAAGTTGGAACAGTCAAAACCTGCTCTAACACAGTCTAGCACATACAGTACCTAGTACCAGTGAAGCATCTCAGCTCTGTGACAGACCGACTGGCAGCAGGGGAATCGCTGGAATTTTCCATTTTGCAGTTTGGCCATCTAATGTTTCACACAACACCGCAATTACAGGACATAAACACACACACACAGACATTCCATGATAGGAAGATACTGAGTAGGGCTTAGAATGGGAAAACTTAGAATAGACCAGAATATGTGGGCAAACCTCTAAATGTCTGAAAGACTGAAATGACCTATAATAACCTCATATACTCATTCACTATTACTCAGATAATAAACACTCAACAGTTTACTATATAGTTCTTCTATTTTAGGTTTTTGACAGCACTATACTGCATTTTACTTACACAAAGTTGGGACACTGGACTAAGGAATGAACCTGTGGGGAACACTGTCAGAGACTGAAACCTTCAATTCTGAACTGAACTGAAACTTTACGTCCATAAATGGTCCTGAACCCTGTTTTCATGTAGTTCCAGGTGAGCAATCCTACCCTTAAGAATGTCCAGTGAGATAGGGGCAACATTTTCAGTTAGCTTGGCAGTGCCCTCATGTTTCCACATGATCTGTTAAATTAAAATTTGGGGATATCCTGTACTTTCTGGACCAGAACTAATGGGGCTCAAACTAAATTTACTGTCTATTACTATGGTAACTGAAACTAAGTGGCATCATGGCAGGTGAATGTGTTACCATCTTCTCATCAGACTGGATCACACAGTTTCATGTTCCATCCTGAACTGTGCCTCAATTCGTGTTTTTCCGTACGTACACTTGCTATTTTGAGTGCATAATTGCGTTTACACTGACAATTATGGCAAAATGCATTGCACAATGAGTACCTGGATGGTGTACTCATAACAGTCAAAAAGTTGAGTGTGGAACGCTGGACATTTCTCACCCTCAATGGTCGCCATCTTGGCTACGTAGCGGAAAGGGAGGGACCACCAACCTCTGAAAATAGCGGCCGCGGTTGCGATTGTTATGGTGAACACTGCACTAAAAGTTAAGCACATTAATTTTAACGCATTTTTAATAAAATTGAATTGAAGTCAAGTGAGCAAACAAGCCGGCAGATATCTGTCAAATATTTGCCAATGACAAGCGTCAGATTTTGGCGATAATGCTCCGCCCCGGTTGTAATTCACCATTAATAAGAAAAATAAGAAGAAGCAGTGAAATGTTGAAATAGTCATTTCTGGTAAGTGCACAACAGCCGTGTTCGATTTGAGACAACACTACCCTGTCAAAATTCACGCACTATGCAAATAAGTACATAGTGTACGCAGTGTACTACATGGAAGTGTACTAACGGAAGTATCCGAAATGAGACACAGCTCTTGTCTTCATTCATCTTATACTATGCAACTTATGTTAAGTTGTATTGTTAACACAATGCGATATAGGCTGTATTCGAAACCGCCTACTGTACTAGCAGTACATACTGATTTGGCCAAAATTAAGCATGTAGTATGCAGTATGCAAACAAAAGCAAAATCTGCAGTATGTCCACCACCAAAATCTGTTTCTGAACAAATCTGAGGCGAGAAATAAGCAATCCAGCTGCTGAATCTTCACATACTATTATGAAAAGTATTACATACTGTGTTCATCAGTAGTATTTAGTAGGCAGTTTCGAATACAGCCATAGTCTACCATTGCTTGCTGTATGCTGAATGCTAACATATTAGCTATAACAACTTTACAACTCCATAATATGTCTTGGCTGTGTGTTTGTCAGCTTGTTTTACAGTTGTTCTGCCCTCTAGTGGGAAAAATGAATTGATACAGCTTTAAGGAATAGATTTAACTTAAATTCTATTAACTGAAGTTGGGGTTTTCACAGTAAAGGCAATTTCAATTTATTCCAATGGAATTACTGTGATTAGTGTATTCATTCCATGGATGAAAGAAAGCCCTGCTAGCCCTATTTCACAAAGATGCTAAGCTTTTCCTAGGCTCCTTTCTGGAATACCTCTAGCTCAATCATCTTTAATTAATTAAAAATTAATCAATTCACTCTCATTAGCAAAAACAATGACAGATTAGCCAACTACTTTTATTATTGATTAGGCAATTTATAAGTCATTTCAGACATTTCAAGTTCACTGATATCATAATATTCCTATAACGATTTAACAAATATCTGGTATGGTTTAGTGACTTCACAGATAGTGACCTCAACATTACTGAAATATTTCAAAATATTCCTTTAGTAACTCATGATATTTCTGTCACTCATACTTTATGCTGTAGATGTTCAGCAATGAGTTTATGGTATTTCTTTCATATGGCATCAGTGTTTGATTTGTACAGCAGCAAAATACTCCTGACCTTTGATGCAGTTTATTAACAACAAATATCCTAATACTAACCACAGATACAGTCTTTTCACTGTCTTACAGTACCATGCAGAGTTCTAATGCTGTTCCAAATCATTACTCTTACTGATGTGTCGCATCATGGTTTTGATGTTACACGATGGTTTTATCCCAGACAGTGCTGGTTGACAGCAAAAATCTAACATCCTTTTATGATTTAAAGGCCTTTCAGCTCTAGATGATGGCAGACTGTTAATGTGGAGAATCAGCCCATACAGCTACAGTATAAACAGTGTTTTTCAGAATCTTTTTCATGCCCACTCCCACATGAAACTGTTCACTGTTTTCTGTCCAGCACTTAACCCACACACAGGTTTACAAATCAAACTGCACATCAAACACTGCTCCTGCAGTAGTACAGTGGAAACTATAAAATGCTACCAAGTTTTTACATGGTATCAGCTTAGGTCTGCAAGACTATCGCTAAAACCCAATCTTTCTCCTCAATAATGTGATCACACTTACTTATCATGATTATATAAAAATCATCTACAAACTCAACAGTGAGCCACACCTTCACTTTGACAACTTGTTACTTTTAGCCTAAATGTAGGACACTCTCACAATATAGGCAGCAGAATTCAATACGATATATTAGATAGGCCTAAATGATTATATACAATAAATAAGAAATGTATTGCATGTTAAGAAAACTACTAGGGTTACTGACATGGGGTAAGCCTTCCTCCAGGCATGTAGAGGAGTTTAAGTCTTTTGTTAAGTTTGTAAAATTGAGATTAAATAAATCACAAAAAAAATAAAAGAGGATTAGGTTTAGTTGGTGCCACATTTAAGTATATTTGTTCATTCCAATGGACATGACCAGGATAAATCAGGTGATATTATTCATTTTTCTTATTGCTAACAAATACCCTAGAAACACCAGAATTAATAACAAGAAATTATTCTAACAAGTATTGTCTGTGTAGCCAAAGCCTGGTATAGCTTGATATAGCCTGACACTGTATGTCATATTGCTCAAACCATAATTACAAGAAGCCAAATCACAGAATCTGTTGGAGTCTCCAACATTTTAGACCCATTCCAAAACAGACTTGTGAGAAACCTACCTACGTCCATGAATACATTTTCAAAAAAAGAAGAGACCTGATCTGATGCAAAATGCAGTAGATCTGAGCAGGCCCAAACAGAGAGAGAACAGCAACACCAGCAGCAGCTTGATGCTCCACCAATAAAAGCAGCCGCGGGGGAAAAGATACGTGCCATTTTTTCTTCACTTAAGTTAAGTTCCAACTATCCTTGCACTGAAGCCCAACAGTGAAACACTGTCTGTGGAAAGCGGGAATGTTGTACTAAAAAGACTAACTTTAGAAGATATCTACTTGATTTGACTAACTCAGACAGTGAAGCCTCTTGAAAGCCTCAGATAAACTTTGGAGTGTATTTTTGCATTAAACGAGGACTGTGGATTGTGTCCCCCATCACTTCCCTTCCTAATGCATGAAAGTGAATTAGGAAGGAATATTTTAATGGCCAGTATGAACGGGACGAATGATTACAGCAAGCAAAACCTGTTTCAATGTTCACCTGACTATTGTCCTTACTTAAAAATTATGAAACTATCCTCATAGAGTGCTGCAGGAATGAGTCCTAAAACCTGGAACTGAGTTAGCATTTTTGCACTTCCTTCGTCTTGAAGTCAATGGGTTTTTAAATGGGTTTAGATGTCTGAAATAAGGTCTGTGGTTAACACATGCTTAAGAGACTTTCACATTTTGTTCTGTGTGGGTTTTCTCCCAGTCCTCTGGCTTACTTCCACAATCCAAAGACATGCAGGTTAGGTTAATTAACGACTATAAATTACCAGTAGGTGTGAGCATTAATGGTTGTCTGTCTCTATGTGTCAGCCCTGTGATTGACTGGCCAGGGGTCCAGGGTGTACCCTGCCGAGATTGACTCCACCCCCCGCGACCCTCTAAAGATAAGCGAATATAGATAATGGATGGATGTTCTGCGACATAAAATATGTCAGTAAATATCCCACTCGTGAATTGTGAAGCTTTTATGTGTCTTAAAAAAGCCGGTTGCTAACAAGTGGCTAAATGAGACTACAGAGGTTGTCGGGGACATTAAACTTCATCATGCCGAACACAGAAACTCATCTACTCACTCGTCCACCTTTATAGCCTCGTTATGTTTATACTCGCACTCTTGCAAACTATTCAAACTCAAACTCCTAAAGGCTTTTGTAGAAGAGGTAAGCACACAAAATAAAATGACAAGTTGGAAGCTTAGTGGTGGTGATGTTGAAGTCATGTGACCGTGGTGTAGTTTGTTTACGTTAGCTTTGTGTTTGCATTTACGCTTCAAGAAACATAAAAGTGGTGTTCATTTGTGAAGATTATTTTGCTGAACAAAACATGTAAGTATCATAAACTCTTGTTTGACACAGAGCTTATTTTCTGCAATAATTCAAAATCCAACGGAAAAATCCCACTGGCTTTTTGTCGAGAGAACCAGGGAGATGCTAACTTCTGGGTTGGCCTACAAAAATACATCATTCCTGCAGCACTCTATGGGAACTGAGTGTACTCATGAAGACCTTTACCAAACAGCTCCAAAAACTATTAAAAACAAGGAACCAATGGGCTTGGGGAAATGTGCTTGAAAATAAAAAAATATAGAATCACACCAGCCTTATCCTTTAATCCTATAAGCTTGTCAAACTAGCAAAGCAGTGTAACACAGAACCACAGAGTGGAACTACTCCCCCAAGCTAAAAAATGCAGAGTCAGAATTCACTTACAGATATTATCCCTTGCACAGAAATTGCATGCAAATACAACTTAAAATAATTAAGACATAAATACGTGAAACCTGCAGCAACGATTACACTTTGGCAGTCACTACATCGAGAATGCAGATAAGGAATGTGCACTGCCAGCTGCCAAAACTGCATTTACTGTTAAGACTTACAGAAGCAAATAATTCGGGCTACACTGCAGCAGCGGAGAAAGAAGAGACAAGGATCACTTTGTTTTAACCACACAAACAAAAACACTAACATATCATCAACTAGCTTCTGTTCGGCTATCTATCCACTGACTCCAGCAAACATGCGGCATCCCTGAAAGCACTGACTGTTGCAATATGCAACACAGGTGGATATCTGATCTGCCACCACTCACAGAGCTGTTTGAGTGCCTGAGAGATTAAACAGAACATGCAACTTGAGCGAACACAGCCTCTGTAATGAGATAATGACATTATCAAGCAACAATATTATTGGATCAAATATTATGTAATTATTGTAATGTGCATTCAATAATGCCAAATACTGGGCAATGATGTTGATGTTAGACACTATGAACTATTTTGAAATACATAATATTGTTAGAAATGTATTAGAAAGGCCTCAGTATTATAAACAGCTGTGGTTAAAGCATTTAACCATCAGCAGCATGCAGATTTTTACGGGAAAGGTTCTATGTGAGCCCTCCTCAAACCAAAACGTACATCAAATACTGTGTTATGTTTGTGTGTGAGCCTGACATAGATAGCCTACAGACAAAGTGAACGTGTGTAACGAAAGAAGACACCAACATCACACAGCAGCCACATGCGTCTCGCCATTGAGGCGCGTAACACATCGATTTCCCCGAACTGTCTCCTCCACATATAACCTAACCTAACACATATCAAGCCGTGCTCAATCACGCACCTCAGAGAAAACAGGAAAAACCATATCACTATGTCGCACAATTAAATTAACTATTTTGACAATTTAATGTCCCTTTCTCGGTATACCTGCGCGTATATGTGTAACTAAATGCAATTTTACTATGTTCATTTGGTAGTCCTAAGCTTGTAAAATACAATTTCACTAAACGAATTATTTTTCAGGGTTTATATTTATGCCGAAAACACACACTACTCCTGTCGATTCCGAGTTGATATCCAGCCATATTCCACGAACTAACTATATAGATTTGCAAGCAAGGGAACCTTAAATTTACACTATATTAAATTGAATTTGGCGTGACGCTCTGCCTCTGTTTGAGAACCGCAGGTACAGTGGGCTCAGTCTGACCTGGTAGGCTACTGGTTCTGTGAAGTCGGAGAAATGGTTAGTAACCATGGCTACCGTTGATGTAGCAAGGGATTAACAGGCATCACATCAGTCATGCACACATAATAAATGGATAAATAGTGTTAAAACGGTTCGAGCTACATGGGTTTGTAGCTCTCACGGTGTAAAGAATGAAAATGGAATGAAATCAAATACAGACCGCTGGGCTATGATTTTAACAATGCAATTTCATAGCAGCTGTCAAACGGGTTATCGAGTAACATTTGCTCCCAATAAAGGGTCGGAACCAGTGGTTCTGTCTTACCTGGCTACCCGTAGAAAACCCGAGCCGACGACTTGTTAATTTATTCTTCCGTTCCTCGCCCTGCTTGGATAGCAAACAACGACACCGGACTGGGGTTTGTGGGCGAATGAAAATGTTTCCCGAAGGAAATGTGTCTTCGGCCGGCTGTCAAAGACGAAATGCGGGTAATGCTTCCTCCCAGCAGCCGCGCGTTTACTAAACATTCGCTCGACCGAAACGTAAAGCAGTGACGGTAGGGAGAGACTGCTGTTAATAAATACTGGTTGTAAACATAGCACAGACAGTTCCTCTCGCGAGAGCACCTGTGTTTGATTCTCCTGTCAAACTGTATGGAAATGGCTGTGGTGCCAAATTTCCCCAAGCCAGTGGTTTGACAACTAGTGCTTTTACTGTAATTCACTGATTGTCAAAAAAAGTCAAAAAACAAAGAAAAGAAAAACAAGACATTACATTGTGTCACCAGTTTTGTTGTTATAAATTAATGTTAAGGCTTTAGTTACAAATACTGACTACTGGATACAAACTGGAACTAATATAACAACACAAGATAGGGCACAAAACAACTTAAAGGGCCAACCAATAATGGTCTTAAAGTATCAACAGACTTTCCCTTGAGTTGAAACAAAAGGAAGCCTGTCTGTTTGTTAGTTAGTGTGTCTATGGCAAAGACCACATCCCCCTACAGGCTTTATTTGACCATGGCGTGACTTAAAGGGGGACTCCGGAAATTTAGTATTACACTCCCATACAGTTGGGAGACCTCACAGTTTAAAAAAAGGATGGCCAAGGTTGAAGAAGCAGAGACCTAGATAGACCTTTAATCCCAAGTGGGCCAAGCTCCAGAAACACTGAATCCTACATTTCCCATAATGCAACTAAATATCATCTTTTGTTAGACCCTCCCTGCCTGGTAAATACCCATGTCTTTCAAACTCCACACCCCCTGTTTGTTTCTGTAATACATTTTTAGTCTAGATTGAGATAACCTTGATAATGTCACTGTGATCATCAGGGTTATTTTCTCAAGGTGTGTTTAGACAGAAAACAAAGCATATTTTTGCCTTGTGTCATTTGCACAAATTTTTTCACCTGTTTATTCGCCCCAAACAGCCAATGTACCAACTGTAAAGATGTAAACTGTAAGCTAGCTAGCAACAGATGCACTGACCGTGTCTGTAGTGGGAGTCTGCCTATGTGTTTGTGTTCAGCTCAGCCTCTGGCTGCTCTCAGAACTCACCAGATACTCAGATTTTGTTACTTCCCTTGACTCTTTCTTTTTTCCTCTTGTCTCTGTACGTTTGTGAAGCAGATCCAAAAAGCTCAAATTTTTAGCTCAAGTTAAAATAATTTCAACTTGCACCTTTGCATCTTGACATTGACTTTCTATGTAATTGTGGCACCTCTAAAATTTGCTTCATGTTCTGTCTGAACACACAGTCAGACTTGACAAAGCTCTCTCAGACCCAGAGAAGACATTCTATAAACAGTCTGAGTAACCATGAGCTGTAATGATCTTTATGTATAAAATTGATGGAGTTTCCCTTTAAGGTATAAAGTCAGTGGCCAAACCCATTATTGATGATATCAGACCACCCTATTTGGAATAAACCTAAACTGGTTATATTTATTGTTTTATGAAAACAATCTCTAAATGTCTACCTCCTTTTTCCACTCTTTTATGGTGGTTACAGGCCTGCCTTCACACAACCATTCCCTATGGGTTCTGTCTGTAGCCCACCTACTTCAGTAGTGTTGACATACCCTAACTCCAACCATGGCCCTGACCCCTGACATCAAACATAAAGCATTGGATTGGTAGAGCTTACCAGAACTGGGAGTGTGCACAGCATAAAGAACTCAAAGAACTCTTTACCACCAAGTGTTTAATTAATTGATGCACAGTGAAAGACTATCAGGGCTAGGCAGGTTATTTTTGAGGGGTTGTTCACGATAATGAATAAGAATGGGGTTGGCTGTTCTCCAAACACACATACACACGCACACACACAGTCATGGTCCCTGCCTGCTTCGCACTTGTAAAGGGACAACTGTTGGCTTTTACTGGCACTGGAGGCAACAACTGTTCTGCAAACCATCCCACCAGCTTATTTTAATAGTTAATAGTTATTTGGAGTTCTCAAATAACCACAACAAATAATGATTCCTGATATTGTCAGATAGCAAATAGTTACATCACATAATGAAAAACATAAAATAATGAATATTCACTTCAACTGGTCAAATAATGAAAAGAAGGATATATACTGTATGTATTGACCCAGTGTGGGTTAGTATAGCACCAATGCTATAATTGGTTAACTTTACCCAGTACCCATGAGTAGAAACCCACCCATGACAAGGGGTTGTTTTGATCCAATAACAACAGTAATATAAAAAAAATAAGCCTAACACTGGGTCAAAACAATCCATTGGTACAAGATAAAGTTAACCTGTTTTTATTATTTTAAACTGACTTTCCCTGATTTTTACTGATTACAGCTGGCCAATCAGAGCTCCCGCTGCTGCTCTGTGGGTTGGATTTTATTTAATCTTCAGGTGCCACACTGTTTACGTGTCTTTAAATTAACCCCTTACTTACCAGTTTCCTTTATTATCCCCTTTAAGTAGCTTTGAGAATGGAAAAATAATCTTATTCCACAGCATTGCATATGTTCTTTATTAAAGCTATACATTGTTTTTTATGCTGTACCATTCCATCAATTGGAAATATTCTCTATGTCTTGAGCACCATTTTAGGCATACTTCCCCAGCTTTCAACATCCACAGACTTCTGACTGTCCAGTACATTGTACACATTTGCTTTCCCCACTCTTTATAGCCACAGCCACTTAGGAGGGGGGATTGTGATGCTGGGTAATGGAGGGGCAGCACAGGATACCGTGCAATGAGGATAAAGGATAATTCTGGTTTATCACTGTGGCTTGTTCACGTGTTCTTCTTGTCATATTTCTATTATGCTGGAGGTGCAATCCCAATTTGGGTCTTGTGCCCATCCATCATTTTGGCCATCAGTCCTATTGGTAATAATGATATTGTAGTTACCTAGCTAACTGCTAAGATCTGGGAACAAACCCCAAAGTTAGTCAAACTTACCTGGCAGAGCAAACGAAGCTGAACAGTAAAATTATTAATCAAACTGTCAGTTGTAAACATCCACATTTTACAGACTTAACATAGTTTTCCTGTACATTGAGCAGTTACAAGCTACTCTTCATTGTAGATAGTAGGTACTTAGGATACAGCAACACTATACTTTTGTAGCAAGCTACAGAACAAGTTACTCAGAAAAAGTAGCTTAACATATAAGTAATACAATGTACACATTTTGCATACTGTCAAACAAGCTTGATTGCTTGATTCTCACCTGAATTAAAAGAAAAAGAAAATATAGAAATGTAGCCTTGGGTTGCATGTCCCTGCTATATAACATTACATAACTTTGAAAATAGCTATGCTACTTGAACATTATTGGGAAATGTAGGTAAACTGTACGTCACTATATTTAGCAACACTACTCCAACACTGACAGTGAGGAATAATTAATGTCATTTCAGGTGCACTCACTTTCAGTTTGACCTGAAAATGAAGTGGTTTCCACTTGTCTGACTGCTTGTGTGTTTTACCCTGTTGTACTTCTTTGTAGCAACAGGCATTTAAAACAGCATTAATTGATTTCTTGGCCACTTGGAGCCATCAGAACAAGCAAAAAACATAACATTGACAAATTATCACCTTATAAAGCTGTTGTTGCTAACAAGTTAGTTGCCTAGTTATACGTTCAGCTGACACAGAGCAACATTAGCATCCATTTAGAGTCGTGTTTGTGTCCATGTGATGAAATCGTCTATGGCGACCGCATCATTATTTAGATTTAAAGGTAGATTTAATGCTATATTGTGTTTTGCATTGGACGTTTCACAGCTTTCATTGTGTAACGTTGTATTTGTTGTGCTTTTCTCTCCAAAACCAAACTCTGTGGACACAGATTGTGAAGCCATGTGCATGGTTTACAAATCCGTGTGCACGGTTTACAAATCCATGGGCCGGTAGTGTACAGTGGGTTTTTAGGGTTTTTTCGCTGAAAACAGCTGCCTGCTGCTGCTGGAAACCTGGTTGATGAGAGCAGTGAACCAAAACAGTAAAGTCGTAGGCTGGAAAACCAAAACAATGAGCTGAAAGAGGCTAGCAAGCTGTCTTAACAGAACTAACCTTTGAGGGGACAGAGAGCTGGAGAGTTCTAGCAGTTCACCAACTAGCCCTGTGAGTATAGTCATTATGTCACTAAACTTCTCGAACAGAATATTTTGCTCAAAGATGCAGATTTATTTTGCTGTACCACTTTCCGGTGTGACCAGGCCTTAAGTAGAACTGCAGAGTTGGTTAATTCTCTGTGACTTCATCATTATGAGTGACACCTTTCACATTACACATCATCTGACCCATTGTTAATCTAAAAAATTATTAGTTCAGATTTAAAGTGTAAACTGGAATTACCCTTCAAATATTCTTCAGCTAGTTTGATCAGTGTTTGACAGAAAAGCTTGTTAATTGAAACCAGCAAATAGAAATCAGTTATTTGGGTATCCTAATAATTGAGAGGCAGAGACCCACTGCGATGAGGAAAGTAGAATGGTTACTGTCTCTAGCATAAAATTATAACAACGCGTCATATGTGGGTTTCCCTGTGAGCTTGAAGGAGTCTGGCTATTCTCCTCTTGCCTTTGGTTAACAAGGTTGGTGTATTGCAGCATTCTGTGAAAAGGAGAGGGGAGAGGAGAGGAGAGGAGAGGGATGAAGAAGAGGAAAGGAAAGGGTAGATAAGGAGAAGAGGAGAGAGAAGGCATGGAAGAGAGGAGGTACTGCAGCAGAGAGAGGTTTTAATCAACTTAAGTGCCTTGAATTTGACCTGTCCCACCTCTCTCCTCTCCTCAGGGTATATTAAAACACACACACACACACACACACACACACACATACACACACACACACACACACACACACGCGCCTTATGCTGTCATGCAGCTGTAGGGGATCTGTTACAAGAGCAGAATAGAACAAATATTTTGTCTCCTCTTCATGAGGCATAAAGTCAGGTGGCATCTGTTCTTGGTGCCAGTGCCAATAAAGTCTGTTCAAACAGAGCTGCTTCTCTGGGTACGACACCTATCACCCTATGTTTAACTTTGTATGATTATTTCCTGTAACTCCCTTATAAATAACCCTGTCTTTACGCTACACCCTTCACTGTCACATACATAACCAAATGTGAAGATAGTCCTATATTAATCATCTACCTCACTCTTTCATTCTTTTTCTGTAGCTGATGACATCATCAGCCAGTCACAGACAGTCATAAATATCAGCACCGCCAGCAGTTGACTCCAACAGCTCTTCCATAATTGCTTTATTCTGATACATGTCTCACTCTCCTTCTCTTCATTTCCTCTTTCTCAATTTCAGATTCCTTTCAGATTTGTTCATGCCACACATAAATATATTGATTTGTCCAAATACACAAAGGCACAGGACTAAGTCTAATGCTAGCGGCACCTGGACGCTGCAATGATTGTCAATTTTCTCCATATGAAAGTGTTTGACAGAACAAACTTAATACTTTTGCTATCAGAGGGCCACAAGGTCAGTAAAGTCAAAAATCTTGGGAGCGAGAAAATGCTCAGCAAATTTCATAGCAATCTGCCTATGTCGGTATCATGACACCCTGGGGTGCCTTAAGGAGTGGCCAAGGGTGCTGGAAGCTTTGCTCCTTTTCACTTTTTATTGTGCATTCTAATAATGTTTTATCGCATTAAAAAAAAGGATTCATTTACATTACAGTAACAATGTTTTTACATTTTCATACATACCAATACATATGACAGATATGACAGCTCATGATTGGCAGTTGTCATAAGAACTCCATGAAGTGGTCATCCATCCATCCATCCATCCAGTTATTAATCCATCCATAGTTACGGTTGCCCCGTTATAGTTAACAATTGTCACAAATCATTAGAAACAGCTCCCACTATAACACTATGCAACACTTATTTTATTTTCATTTTGCAGAAAAGATTTTTTAAGGTATCGCAAAAATGCAGTCTGACTACGTGCAGCATTGACCCAGTGATTTGGGCATGACATCTACGAATGAGTTAATACCCTTGACTAAATGCATTGTTGCCACATGTGCCACAAAATCTGGGAAGTTGCCAACAACGAAGTGTACATCAGTAGGCATCAAAAATCATCAAAAAGTGCACAATTACAATAGGCTTTTACCCACTGGACATATGCACCCAGTGATTTCACTGAGTAGCTGCTATTCTCTGATTAAAGCTGTGTTAAAACTGGAGCCAACAGGAGGAAGATTTGATATTGTGAACACACACACAAATTTTGCAGCCAGTTCCTCCTGCCCTGTCAAATTAATCTCATTCTGTCCTCCTCTTCTTCTTCTTTATCCCCATCCCTCTTTCCCCCCCTCTCTCTCCATTACAGTCTGTCTCAGCATAATGGCAAACAGCTCTCAGAGAATTAAGAAGGACTCATTGCAGCACCATTCGTTGTATATTACATAATCAATATGGTCTGCCCTAAAAGTGCAGACACTATTCACTGTCATCGACACTGCTGCACACACCAATCCTTCCATCTGCTAAATGGCCTAACCATACATACATCTGTTGATTGTGGAGCAGAAACTTGATCTATGTATTTTATTCCTTTGATTTTGATTAAAAACATATTGTAAACCTTTAACCTGGCAGTGTTCAGACTGAAATATGAAATACATGAAACATAAGTTACAAGGAAATGCACAGAAATGGGGGTTTCTGTGTAACTGGGGTTATTTTGTTGGTAGCGGTTGCTAGGAGCAATTACTGTAACTTAATATTTCTGTAAGATGACAATAACCTGCAGCATTTTTGTGGTAATCTTTGAAGAAACATGTTTCTTCAACTGTCGTGAAGCTAGCTATGTAGGAAGATGGTGTCCCCATTCTTAATGCCGCCCACTATATTTATGGGATTTTTGTATGCTCACAAAGAAATTGTTGTTTAACTTTGTTGAAAGGTTTCAGTTTCTAATAGCAAGTACAGTAAAGCTGATTTCTCTTAGAATATGGATAGTAAACTTCACGAACACTGCATTGAGCCAGAACAGAGGCTAGCCCAGATGTAACGCCAGGACTGAAGTTCTTTATGGGCACCAACTCCTAAGAAAAATATTTGTCTCTTTAGTTGCTAACTTTGTCTGCCTGCTATTTGGTGCTGGGCAGGTAGCATGCAGTGGAGCTTTTCTGCTGAATATCTACCTGCTGATTCTGGAAACAGGGTTGATTTGAGACTAACTGAACCATTTGATTAATGTGCAGTAACACCAAAACAATGAGCTACATAAGGCTAAAATACTCTGCTACTGTAAATACTGTAAAGCTGCACAGTGTTGATAATTATCAATACATTATTACATTTAATTAGCTTGGTATAAATTTAGTTTTAGGGAGGTTTGGTCCAAAATTCCTACTCCTCCCACAGACTGTGTGCCAGCCTCATTCCCAAACCTCCATACATCAAAAGATGCAATCTCAGTGTTCTGATACAGGAGCTGGAACTATGAGAGAAACAGAGAGTTTGAATAATCAATCTAGCTTGTAATTGTAATACACTTAATAACAGTCTACGTCATTTTTTCCATTATGTTTTAAAATCATAGAAACCAAGTGACCTTAGTTTCTCTAGAAATATGCTATGTATGTGTACCTTCCTACATAAGAGCATTAGTTATATCTTGATAGCACACCATGGTCGAGAGTGCATTGCCATTAAAGGCAATGAGAACAATTAATTTTATTGGCCAAGATTGCTGTCAGCCCCCACCATACCCACTGTTAA
>LKNJ01004804.1:3316-27629 GCA_002120245.1 Maccullochella peelii | reverse complement strand
CCCCCCCCCCCCCCCCCGAATACCAGCCTATTACCAGCTGTGTTATGTATCTTTGGCCACAAAAATACCAAGGACAGCTTCCAAGTCGCTAGAAGTGGATTATGGAAATCTAGCCACTCTCCTATATATTATGCTGATATGCAACTATTTTATATTAGCTTTTACCACCCATTGCATTAACTTTACTCGCTTTCCTTTGCAAGGTCACCTTTTGGGGAAAATGCAATTCCACTCGGAACCAGTCACATAAATTGCAACCACATTAGAAAACAGTGATTACATTCTGGCTAGGCAGCTTCCCTACCATCCGCTACAACAAGGCCCAGTGCAGGAATAGACACCAGTAATCCAGTAGAAGGTGCTGGCCAGAATCAATGAGGCATGGACTAGGAGTTCATATTTGAGCTTACTGTGCCCTGGGAATATCAGATAGAGGAGCCCCAAGAGAGAAACAAAAAAGTCAAATATCATGCTGTATATAGACGCTGTTACAGCAGTGTTGGAGGCATGGATGAAGAGCTTGCTACATACCCATAGAGATGGGATGTCGAAGCCTTGCTTGCCACTTATTTTGCACTGCATTCACACTGCTGGGCATCACAGGGACAGCAAAAAGGGGAGACATCAGGACCACATGGCTGCTGCTGAAAGAGACTCCAGATGGCTGTGGATCAGAAGGAGTGATCCATTGGGTAGTACTGCTGGGGAACCAGACGGGGTCTAATAATTTTTTACATGTTTCACTAACCAAAACAAATGGCAAACTAGCAACCCATCCATGAGACTTGTAAATGTATCTATAATTTGCAATAACAATCATTGTGAAAAATAATGCTGCCACCTTTTGCAACCTTCATGGAAGCAGTGCTAAAAAATTTGCTTTTTTGAAATGAGCCTCTGGTTGGGTCACCTGGGCGAAGGTGTCTGGTTAAACATCAGGCCTGAAACAACCTATGACCTGAGGTTAAATCACTAATGATTTGTCCCTGTCTACCACAGGGTGTATTCAGAACCACCTGTTTATTTTTATGGTTTATAGAAATATGAACCACTATCACTAATCTTAGAGGTATTTCTTTAAGGTAAAGACCACGTGGCCATGAACAGGCCTACAGCCAGCAGGCAGTGAAACAGCTTTCTCAGGCTAATCTCTAATGGTGTTGAGCAGTGTGTGCTGCTGATCCAGACCTATTATCTAATTGCTACTGCAGCAACACTGACTGGGCATAACACATCAATCTCTCCCTCCCTCCCTACCATATCTGCTTTGTAATTATTTTTTCTCTGTCCATCACTCACTGCTTACTAAGACACTCTCTGTACACACAATATGGGCTTTGTGCATATGACCAGGGTTTGTCATACATTTACCTTTTCTTTCTATCACCATTTTCCTATCATCATCTATTTTATATTTTACATGCTCTGGTAGGCTCTACAGAGCTCTGTGCACATTTTGCAATAGCATGTACATAATATCCTTTTACCTAAGCATTGTGTATATGGTGTATGTGGTCTATCAAGAGATCCACAAAGAACACCTCTGTATATAGAGCTATTTAAGTACCCATACTAAATTTGTTCCAGCAGTCTTTGCACTGCCAACACTATTGAACTACTTGTATAGGACAGTACCAACCAGACCAAAACTCTGAATATACAGTATACGGTAACAATTTGACCTGTAAGATACCGTATGTTTGTTGTCCAGTCCAGTTAACACTGAACAACAAAAACAGTATACAGGTCAAATTGTTACCATGTACAGTAATAATTGCATATTACACTGGTGGGCTACTCCCCTCAGGGGGATTGCCCCCATGTTTGAAAAAAAAACGCTGCAAAAGTGCCCTCCAGGGTCTATTTGAGAAAACCTGATGCAGTGCCCTCTAAGGTGCCCTACCAGTGGAGAAAACATGATGCAGTAGGCTGCCCTAAATTGAAAGTACAGACAACAGGAAATGTGAGGAGAAAGAGCAGGAGGGCTGACATGAAACAAACGGCCACAGTCGGAATCCAACTGGGGACGTTACATTTGTGCCTTAAGTCATGTTCACAGTAGCACAGAAAAACATCTTCAAATCTTTTCAAATACACAGTACTTCATTTTAAACACATGAATAATAACTACTACAAAATCAACATTAAGCAGCAAAAGATATAATGGAATTAAAATAAATGCATTCTCTAAATATATCAGCTTTACATTTCTGCCTCAGTCACACAGAGCACCCATTCAAACCACTAAAGAGAAACATACTGTTTTTTCTCCCACTCCATTCAAAGTGTTTTAGAATCTCTTTATTATAGTTCTTCGGCCATGTGGACAGACAGCATCTGTGGCCTGGCTGCAAGGCTCACTGAGTGCATTTTAACAACAATTCACAATGGAAACATTGCCACACACAATATGTTTATAGCACTGTGCAAGGCTGGAAGTAACAAATGGCATTTACTTTTGTTACTTTTATTGATGTCAGCTTTTGATTTTACTTTTATGTGAGTATACTGTATTTCAACACAGTGTACTTGTTCATATAATAAAATAACAGTTTTTTTTTTTACGTGAAGCTTTCTTACGTTCAAGACAGACACTGGTTTCCATACATTTTAAGGCCATATGAGAATCAGCTTGCAGAGACTTGAATGTTGTTTAAGGTACATAATGAATCATAGTGGCAAACGTGTCTTTCTGAAATCAGTCTGTGCTTAATGCAATAACATGTTATGATAACATTGACAAATGTAAACAAACCAAGACCCCAAGCAAGTTTCAAGTCTCTGCAAGACTACTTTCATATCATGTAGAAATGAATTGAAATCAATGGCTGTGTGGAAAGCAGGAAGTACACATTCAAAAATCAAAATCACTGCAGCATGCTTTGATGAATGACATTAATGTCATTAATTTTAGGCAATCTGTAATAAATATATAATACATAATAAACTGCACTTTAATGGTCCTCAAACTCAAAGCTTAAATACTTTCCACAGAAACAGAAAAGACAAATGAAAAACTAAAATTCTAAAAGAAAAATGAATCAAACCTGTTACATATAGAGTACCTGAACTGTAACATGAAATGCTTAAATGTGTCCAGTAACTAACTTCCAGCCACAGCCACGGTCACATTGTGCCTTTACGGATTCACTAGATCCAAAACCCCACAGCAGATAGACACATAGCTATTTCATATTGGATAAGGATATGGTTTTTAATACCACTTCATGCTGAATCAAGATCTAACCAACTTGGTCAGTAGTTTAAAATTTTTCAATTCTATGGCAGTGCATGTGTGAATCACAGTGAAGCAGCAGAGATTACAGTATAATGAAACCACTTATGGGTCGCAGTTTGGAGACTGGGGTTATCATCAGTCAGTGTGGCTTACTTCTAATATGATATAGGTTCACAACTACATAACAGACTAGAAAACTAGCAAGTTATTTTCTGTGGATAATCGACCCATATTCATCAATAATGGTTCAATAATAATTGTGTAAATTAAAGGTGTAAAATGAAAAAAAGGAAGGGGGATGGATTTAATAATAGATAATACATAATGTTTAAATTTTAATTAAAACATTTAAATTTAAATATATAGTTACCAAAGTGTGGTCAAGTATTCTTTGTTTGATCACTTAACCATCTAATGTCCTCTTAGAGAACAACTTGACTGCAGTAAAGGGAAGCTCCATTAAAACAAGACTACAGTGACCCTCAGTGGCTGCACACTAGTAGGCCTACTTACTATATGTGACATGCTTCATCAAACAGTTTCCAGTGTTCTTTCACTGTAGTCTTGAATGGTCAAATCTGCACTATGAACATGGTCCTCATTAGCTTGTGTGTTTCAGGCTCCAACGTCTCTCAACTTGGAGTTCTAGCTTTCAGCCTTTTGGAATGTATTGTAATTTTAATCTGATTGATTCTTATGTTATCATGACAAAAAGGCTACATGCAGCCTAAGAAGTGACACATTTCTATGTGAACACATATATCCCTCCTTTTGTGGCAACTATGCGACTAACTATGGTAAAGAAGATGAAGTTAGAGCTTGCCAATAACTGAAAGAACAAGGCATGAACATTATTCACAAGTGTCCGAGAACCATGGCTCACTGCAACTCCTGATGGGGTCATTGACTCTTGTGTGCTTCTAGAGATAAAATGTCCTGTGCTAACCCATCCCTCACTCACTGACCAGCTTACTCAAATGCAGTGATATTAAACTAGTAGATGGCAAAGTGCAACTGCAGAAAACTGGTAGCAAGTGATCTTACATTAAAGTACAACTTGCAATGTTTTGCATAGGTCTAAAGTCTGCCACAGATTGCCAACCCTTTGATTAGTGGATGACCCCTTCTACTATATACTATGTACATATAAGTCTTGGACTTTATTGTGTCATCTTTAACATTTTCATTTTTATAGTTGTGTGTGATTTGACCTACTACTTCTCGTAATTTAGATTATATTTTAACCCATCTGTTGCCCTTTTTGAGAACCATTTCAGAGCCTCAATGCAGTGATGGACCCTCAGTGGCTCCACACTTATACAGTGCATCCGGAAAGTATTCACAGCGCTTCACGTTTTCCGCATTCTGTCATGTTACAGCCTTATTCCAAAATGGAAAAAATTCATTTCTGTCCTCAAAATTCTACACACAATACCCCATAATGACAAAGTGAAAACAGTTTTTTAGAGAGTTTTGCAAATTTATTAAAAATAAAAAACTAAGAAATCACATGTACATAAGTATTCACAGCCTTTGCCATGAAGCTCAAAATTGAGCTCAGGTCCATCCTGTTTCCACTGATCATCCTTGAGATGTNCAGCGCTTCACGTTTTCCCACATTCTGTCATTTTACAGCCTTATTCCAAAATGGAATAAATTCATTTCTGTCCTCCAAATTCTACACGCAATACCCCATAATGACAAAGTGAAAAAAGTTTTTAGAGAGTTTTGCAAATTTATTAAAAATAAAAAGCTAAGAAATTACATGTACATAAGTATTCACAGCCTTTGCTCAATACTTTGTTGATGCACCTTTGGCAGCAATTACAGCCTCAAGTCTTTTTGAATATGATGCCACAAGCTTGGCACACCTNTTAGAGAGTTTTGCAAATTTATTAAAAATAAAAAACTAAGAAATCACATGTACATAAGTATTCACAGCCTTTGCCATGAAGCTCAAAATTGAGCTCAGGTCCATCCTGTTTCCACTGATCATCCTTGAGATGTTCCTACAGCTTAATTGGAGTCCACCTGTGGTAAATTCAGTTGATCGGACATGATTTGGAAAGGCACACACCTGTCTATATAAGGTCCCACCCACACTTGACAGTGCATGTCAGAGCACAAACCAAGCATGAAGTTAAAGGAATTGTCTAGACCTCCGAGACAGGATTGTGTCAAGGCACAAATCTGGGGATGGGTACAGAAAAATATCTGCTGCCTTGAAGGTCCCAATGAGCACAGTGGCCTCCATCATCCGTAAATGGAAGAAGTTCGGAACCACCAGGACTCTTCCTAGAGCTGGCCGGCCGTCTAAACTGAGCGATCGGGGGAGAAGGGCCCTAGTCAGGGAGGTGACCAAGAACCCGATGGTCACTCTGTCAGAGCTACAGCATTCCTCTGTGGAGAGAGGAGAACCTTCCAGAAGGACAACCATCTCTGCAGCAATCCACCAATCAGGCCTGTATGGTAGAGTGGCCAGACGGAAGCCACTCCTTAGTAAAAAGCACATTGCAGCCCGCCTGGAGTTTGCCAAAATGCACCTANAGGAGTTTACTTTTCGCCCAGATGATATCATCATTGCAACGTATCCCAAGTCAGGTGAGTTGTCACTGTTACTTGTTGAATGTGTATTAAACACGTCTTGAAGAATTAGGAAGGTGGGTCGCAAATTCTTGATATCAAATGTGTTTTAATCCGGTTATAGACTGGCTCCTAATTGTAGTAAATGACAGGAAGATGGTCCTGTAAGGGATATTTTCAGACTGAAAAGTGTAATTT
The DNA here is from genome assembly GCA_002120245.1 of Maccullochella peelii. Lineage (NCBI taxonomy): Eukaryota > Metazoa > Chordata > Actinopteri > Centrarchiformes > Percichthyidae > Maccullochella > Maccullochella peelii. The sequence continues at coordinate 21,610 of LKNJ01004804.1, read as the reverse complement.
CTTGAATGTATGTAAAATGAAAAAAGAAGACGTTTAATAGGAGTTCAAGCACAGCCTACTTGTCACTGGTCACTCTGTCAGAGCTACAGCATTCCTCTGTGGAGAGAGGAGAACCTTCCAGAAGGACAACCATCTCTACAGCAATCCAGCAATCAGGCCTGTATGGTAGAGTGGCCCGATGGAAGCCACTCCTTAGTAAAAAGCACATTGCAGCCCGCCTGGAGTTTGCCAAAATGCACCTAAGGGACTCTCAGACCATGAGNTTAGAGAGTTTTGCAAATTTATTAAAAATAAAAAACTAAGAAATCACATGTACATAAGTATTCACAGCCTTTGCCATGAAGCTCAAAATTGAGCTCAGGTCCATCCTGTTTCCACTGATCATCCTTGAGATGTTCCTACAGCTTAATTGGAGTCCACCTGTGGTAAATTCAGTTGATCGGACATGATTTGGAAAGGCACACACCTGTCTATATAAGGTCCCACACTTGACAGTGCATGTCAGAGCACAAACCAAGCATGAAGTCAAAGGAATTGTCTGTAGACCTCCGAGACAGGATTGTGTCAAGGCACAAATCTGGGGATGGGTACAGAAAAATATCTGCTGCCTTGAAGGTCCCAATGAGCACAGTGGCCTCCATCATCCGTAAATGGAAGAAGTTCGGAACCACCAGGACTCTTCCTAGAGCTGGCCGGCCGTCTAAACTGAGCGATCGGGGGAGAAGGGCCCTAGTCAGGGAGGTGACCAAGAACCCGATGGTCACTCTGTCAGAGCTACAGCATTCCTCTGTGGAGAGAGGAGAACCTTCCAGAAGGACAACCATCTCTGCAGCAATCCACTTAACAGGCCTTTATGGTAGAGTGGCCAGACGGAAGCCACATTGCAGCCCGCCAGAAGTTTGCCAAAGTGCACCTAAAGGACTCTCAGACCATGAGAAACAAAATTCTCTGGTCTGATGAGACAAAGATTGAACTCTTTGGCGTGAATGCCAGGCGTCATGTTTGGAGGAAACCAGGCACCGCTCATCATCAGGCCAATACCATCCCTACAGTGAAGCATGGTGGTGGCAGCATCATGCTGTGGGGATGTTTTTCAGCGGCAGGAACTGGGAGACTAGTCAGGATAGAGGGAAAGATGAATGCAGCTAAGTACAGAGACATCCTGGATGAAAACCTGCTCCAGAGCGCTCTTGACCTCAGACTGGGGCGACGGTTCATGTTTCAGCAGGACAACGACCCTAAGCACACAGCCAAGATATCAAAGGAGTGGCTTCAGGACAACTCTGTGAATGTCCTTGAGTGGCCCAGCCAGAGCCCAGACTTGAATCCGATTGAACATCTCTGGAGAGATCTGAAAATGGCTGTGCACCGACGCTTCCCATCCAACCTGATGGAGCTTGAGAGGTGCTGCAAAGAGGAATGGGCAAAACTGCCCAAAGAGAGGTGTGTCAAGCTTGTGGCATCATATTCAAAAAGACTTGAGGCTGTAATTGCTGCCAAAGGTGCATCAACAAAGTATTGAGCAAAGGCTGTGAATACTTATGTACATGTGATTTCTTAGTTTTTTATTTTTAATAAATTTGCAAAACTCTCTAAAAAACTTTTTTCACTTTGTCATTATGGGGTATTGTGTGTAGAATTTTGAGGACAGAAATGAATTTTTTCCATTTTGGAATAAGGCTGTAACATGACAGAATGTGGAAAACGTGAAGCGCTGTGAATACTTTCCGGATGCACTGTATGTGATATGTGTTCATCTGTCTTCAGTGTTCTTTCACTGGTCTTACGTGGGTGTACAGTATATGGATTTGGTCTCTTGCCCTTGGAATCCATCTTTACACTCTGAAAATGTTGGATGATTTCATAATATTCAAAGATTTTAATTACAATCAATATTCCTCCTTAGTTGATAAGACCAATTTAATCTGATTGGGGTTTTATCATATAAATAATAATACTAGATGATCAGCCACAGCCACTCTGGCACAATAAACGAAAGTTGAGCAACTTGAAAAAAGTCAGTGTCTTATGTTTTTATGTGCTACATCTCTTTTTAGCCATGTTAGTGACATGGCTCTAGGGATGGCAGTGTTGGTCTGTCGGACGGTCAAACTGAAATACAACTCCTGGATGGATTGCAATGACATTTGTACAGACATTCATGTTCCCCAGAAGATGAATCCTACTTTGTTGATCCCTGACATTTCCTGCAGTGCCACCATGAGGTTGACATGTGTTTTTTAGTGAAGAAAAACAAATGTGGGATGGAAAATGGATGGATTGCCATGAAATGTTCCCCTCAGGATGAATTGTAATCACTTTGATGATCTCAACTTTTCATCTAGTGCCATCATCAGGTCTAAATTTCAATCTGTTCAATACTTTGGTTTATGACCTTATACCGGCCAAACTAATGACATTCCCATCAGCCTTTGCTGTACTTTGTGTTTAGTGCTGATTAGCAAATGTTAGCATGCTAACACACTAAACTAAGGTGGTGAACGTTAGCTAAATATTAGCATGGTAGCATAGTCATTGGGAGCACATAAGCACAGCCTCACAGAGCCGCTAGCATGGCTGTAGACTCTTGTTTATCTGATATTGTTTTAAGGGTGACTTTGTAACATCTGTCCAGGAAACACCAGTGAAAAATAGCCTTTTGGCTAATTCTGGTGCATTTACCAGATATGTTCTATGGTTTTTTATTATGTGCACTGCCCCTATTGAATAAACAAATACATAAATTCAGCTAAAATGTGTCACTGAGAAAGAAAAATCTCTGACAACTGGAACTTTTTATTTATATAAAGTACATCCAAAGCATTAAAGCCAGAACAACTGTTAGTAGTGCAAAAATCACAATATCTTCAATCCTCTGTATCCCACACTGCCTCCAATCAATTTCTTCCTCTGATCTTTATCATCATTGGCTGACAGAGACAAACATCTGTGCTTACTTGACCATCTCAAAACATTCATATTTCCAACAAAACTGGTCCTTAGTTTGGTAGGTAGTGAACTGCCCATTTACCAATGTTATCCTAATACCAGAATCTCTCTGCCCTGCTCCAGTCAGAGGTAAAGGCGTTGTTACAGCCATATACTGATAGTAATGTATACAGTTTTTGTAAATTTACACTGGTGACGTGTCATTGATGTGACATCATTAAAAACTCTAACTAGCTGCAAAGTTACATGTGAAGTCTCCATTGGAGGCTTTAAGTTGGATGATGGGTAAATGAAGGCTGAGTTAATAGCCGAGAGGCATTTCTTAAACCCTGTATGTAAATGTCTGAAAAACCTCTCATTATAATGCATTCCAATATACCACCACAACCACTAACTGCAGCCTCACAAATGACCCCAGAGATGAATCAACACCTCTGACAGTGTCAACAAAACTGAACATTAGAAGCTTCACAAAAGGTAATAGACTCATTAATATATATATACACACACACACACTTACAGTCAGTTTCAAAAAAAATAATCAAGCAATAATATCTAACATGCAGCATTTTAGATGTATATAAATAAAACTATACCTGCTGCATTTTAGCTGTTTATATTAGTCAGCAAAAAGAGCAAGTCAGGTCAGTCAAGTTCAAATCAGTTTGAAAGGAGTTGAGACTGTCAGTTTTCAGTGCACTGCTCAGGCGTCCCAGGATGTCCTGATGTGAGGCCTGCTGATCTTCATCTGTGGAAAAATAAAACCAAAAAAAGAATTATTGAAATAAGAAAAACTTCAATGTGCTTAAACAGCACTAAAGACCGATCTTCTATAGATGTGCACTGACCGGCTGGTTGGATGGGAAGCCTCTATCGGTTAGTGCCGGACTGGTAGACTGCGAGTATCCAGCATTAGAAAATGGAGTATTGTGTCCGTGTGCTGTTTGTGATGGGGAGTACATGCTTGCTGATGGGCTCGACTGTCTGTTGTCAGTATCTGAAGATGGTCGAGTCAGCTGGTAGACAGGTACAGGACGCCTGTAATCACCTGGCTCTTCTCTGTGGACGTCTGATTCTTCTTGTGTGAATAAAGGGTTTTTGTAATCTCCTAAAAAAAAAAAAAAAAAAATAGCACAATAGTGAGGGTTCTTGGGAGATTGAAACACATTCTACAACACCATAAGTGTCATTTACACTTGGGACGCTGGTAACATGTCCCCACCATTTTTTGAAATGGCCGATTTTGTCAACATCACTTTTACAAAGCTCTTTAAAATGAGAACGCTTTGAGAAAAGTTTATTTGCACAATAAGAAAACATACAGTACAATGCAAATATAGATGAAACAATGTGCATTATCCAGTGATGCATATTGATGACTGTTACTTGTCAACGTTGTTGTGTTAATAGCCTATGCTATGCCCCTTTGATGTGCTGTTTTTTCCTGACCCGCTGTAATTTTCTACTTTGACCTCATACCAATCCCCCCCATTACATTGCCTAAAATTGGATATGTTGCATAAGAAAAAAAAAAAAAAAAAAAAAAAGTTCTTTTCATCTCCCTTAGGTCCCCATTTTAAGGGGCAGCTGGCAAAATGGGTGACAGGTAAAAAAAAAGTTGTACCGTTGTCATTTTAGGCTGATTATTTTACCCTAGAAAATCATTGCCACAGAACATATGATCTACATTTTTGCAGATACTGCACTCTGCTTTTGGATAATCTTCCTGGAATGTGAGGGGGAAATGCAGCATCTACCAACAAAATGTGTTCTTTCAGCTTCCTGATAAAAGTAAAGAAAATAAACTGATTATTTACTGTAGCTTATAGAAATTAAATGTATCCCTATTGCTGTGTCCGTTTGTTGGCTGGAGGATGATCCGAGTTTCATTCACTTACTTGCCTTTTGAGACCTGGGTCTGTAGATGATTTGTCACTAAACTGTTGTGTTTTACTGAACATACAACATGTAGCTACTGGTATACTGAAGATACAGAGAAATAGAAACAGGAGCTAGTATATACATACTTTGGGTTTTATACTTTTAGCATCATACTTGTGTAATTTTCTCTTGAAATATTTATTTTGGCAAATTATTGTGACCATGATCTGGAAAATACAAAAATATGATCTTTTGCAATTTAAGCTGCACAAATGCTTTAAATACAATAAAGCCAACAAAAATTAACTGATTAATTGACTGATGAATAGGTAGCAGCTGCAGCAGGACAGAGGCTGAGAATTGTCAATACATTACCCAGTGTTAGATTGTGTGGTGTATAGGTGATAACGGTTTGGATGAGAAGTTACGGGGTTGTAGGTGGTGGACTCAAAATCAGACATACTTCGAGGTGCAAGTGAAAAGAGGTTTATTGATACTTACTTTGGTGGTAGCGGGTTGACGGGTACAAAAAGTCCAAAAGTGTAGTAACATGAAAAGTCCAGGTAAACAGTGGAAAAACAAAACGAAGATCATAAAGCGTGGAACATAGAACAAGGCAGGACATGAAAACACTAAACACTGGCATAAGCGCCGAGACAACCGACAGAGACAACAGCATGTCAAACAATGATCCAACAAGAGGAAAACACAGGCATAAATAGGGTGAGACTAACGAGGGAATGAAACACAGGTGAGTGATGGGGAACAGGTGAACAAAATCAAGGGTCAAGAACACAGGAAACATAAAACAAGACTTTCAAAATAAAACCAGACCAAAACTAAGCATAATCAAAACCAAACGAATACCATGATTCCTAACACCCAGATGGTGATGGCAGTGCACAGGCTCAGGTGACACATGTTGAGGTTGAGTTGTCTGCATGAAACAGCCTGCAGGCTTCACTTTGGGAAATACAGCAAATACAAAATTGTACCATTGCTGCTAAATGCTAAATCAAGTGTGTGTGTGTGTGTGTGTGTGTGTTTATAATACATTACAAACTTACTAGCATATGTGTTGGATCTGGACCACTCAAAGTCCTCATTCAGCCACTCATTCACCATCTTCTGTTTAATGTCTGTTCTCCTGCAGACACAGATGAAATGTTTTTATCATTTCAGCTGACATTGCAAAAGATAGCAAAAAAGTATCTTAACCATGGCCATAAATTGTGTTTTTTTTTAACTGAGAAACAGCTTTGGATTAGTGGTAACTGTATTGGCCACAGTCTTCTGCACCAACAGATTTCAAAATATTCGACTTGCATTAAATGTAAATTTAGCCCTAACATACTAAATACTACAGGAGCAATGGAGTAGATAACAAATAGATAATTATAACCTTATAGCTAATTCCAATCAATAAATACTTAATAGTGTCTTGAACTCATTTCGAAAACACTCGATAAAAATTGATACTATGATTTACAATACATCATTATTGAACAAACTGATACTGTGGGCTGCTTTTCACACTGTATCACCTGAAATAGACATTTTAGTGACACATTATTTTCACTTGATAGTAAGAGTTGATTATCTGCATTGGACTATACCTACAGTACAAATAAAGTCTGACTGACTTGTTTATGTTCCTTATTGTTTTCTTATTTTTTAAACAAATTCTGCAATATTAAGTACCATGAACACTTCACAGATGGATTAGAAGTACTAATGTCTGCCTGCTTTAAAGCACAACCATCAGCCTCATGGTGTAATGTTTAATGTATTTTCCCAGGCTGGAAAAATTAAGCAACATCTTTGAATGCCCTCCTACTGTACACAGTAACATCACATTTTTGACAACAGCTCACTGTGTTTGCTTGCGTTTGTTGGTCAGGATGTATGCAGTCAACGCTCCCACAGTCGCCAACAGACAGGCAAGGGTCACACTTAACCCTGCGTAGAAAGCAGTCCTCTGTATAGGTAAGCTACAGTCATCACTCAAGTACCAAGTGGAATTCACATTTTGACACCTGAAACATTGGAGGAAGAACAAAGTTACAACAGTTAAATGTACAGTGAACAGCTGTGCTAAACAAGTCCAATAAAGCAGCACTTTACAAAATTAGAAATTTGAGAGAAAGGAAGAAATAATAAAGACAAAGATAATTAATAAAATATTAGATATGTTCCTAAATCAGTTTACTTAACGCTATTTTGAAACTGAACAGGGTTAAGTGATATGATGAATACATCAGGAATCAATGATAGCCTGAATCTATCACTGATGGATTAATTTGTAATTCTTTTTAATTCTTTAATTTTATACCATTTTGGTCATTTAAAGATCTGCCTCCTTGAATATTGTACGTATCAAGCATGAGGCAAATATTTTCCTAGTACGGAAGTACTGAAAGGTACCACTAGGGCAGGGCAAAAGGGCACCAAAGTCTGAACTTTCTCCACATAGTGGCTTTGATGGATTATAATTAACTACTAAAAATGTGTCTCGGACCACAATTTAGACAGGCTTACCAAATTACGGATCACCCTGTTTCCTTGCTTGATTCATTCTTTGACATTAACTCCTGTTATAACAGGCCTGTCAATATGTAGAGTATATAATTGGGAGAAACCCTTTTTAAATAAAGACGGAATAAATTCATATCCCATCTCTAAATATGTATAAGGCATGTTGTAATCCAATTCAAAATAAACGGTAATGGTAAATGTTTACTGTACATTTACTGTAGTGCTTTTATCCAAAGCGCTTTATTTGCCTCTCATTCACCCATTCATACTCTCACACACTGATGGCAGCCAGCTACCATGCAATGTGCTGGCCTGACCATTGGAGGCAATTTGGGGTTCAGTGTCTTGCCCAAGGACACTTCAGCATGTGGACAGGAGGAGCTCGGGTTCAAACCACCAACCCGCTCTACCTCCTGAGCCACAGCCACATAGTACATAATCTCGATTTGGACCAAACAAGTAGTAGTGCCAGAAAGTATTAATTTTTTGTTGACTTGGTAGTGTCCATACCTCTAAATAAAACCACCTTTCAAGTTTTGGGGGGTTTTCAATTCTTGTCCCTAAATGAGCATTGTGCATCATTGTGCATTATACAGCCTGTTCAAGGCAGGAATGTTGCGCCGTCATTCCTCGCTGTCAGTATAAAATGTACGAACACGGAATGGGGGGACATTGTTCCATAGTTAAGCCGGCAGCAGAAGTAGTAACAGAGCTGGATCGACGTCTGTGTAAAATGGGGGAGCCGGCAGAATGGCGTCACACTAGATGCTGACGCGTCATGCCTCTTTTGCTTCTGGTTGTTTGGTTCATTGTAAAAAAGCAAAGCCAGCGTAATGACGGGTCTTCTTTACGGCAGTATTGCTGGATCTCTGTTTAAATGTATGCTTATTAACTTTCCTTGATATTTAACTGTAGCCTACATTTAGCAAATGTCTTATGAGTGTTTTACTTTGTGATAAATGTGTTGATTCTACTTCCAATAAATAAACAACTCCTCCAACAACTGTGCCGAAATAAGCACAGACAAAAAGTATTCAACCGTACTGCAGCAGTCAGTCTGGCATAGCTCTAAATGTAGCCACTAATTATGTATCGTTGTTGGCACTGCGTGAAGCGGCAGCTGTTACAAGCAGCTCCTGAACTGGTTTCAGGATTATTTGATTTTTGTGATTATTACGCGACTATTTGTAATATTGTTTTAGTGTTCAATTAGTGTTTAGTTTAGACAGTTTTGCTAGTGTTTAGTTTGTGTGTTTAGTTTAGTGTTTTAGTGTTTCTGTTAACATCGATTGACCGGACTATGCGACTGGACGGTAGACACGGGACCATTGTTTACAGCCGGCAACAGATGATCGAGCTAGCGGCACATCACTCGAAACTGCTACCAAGTGACAATGCCAATATCCTGATCGAACTGCAGAGGAAACGACGTGGATATAGGGGTGCGGGATGAAAGCTACGAGCCAAGAGGAAGAGATTTAGACCTTCTCTCCCCTCCGTTATCATGGGCAATATAAGATCTCTAGCCAGTAAGATGGAGGAGCTTGAAGCACTGGCCAGGACTCAGAGGACATTTCGGGACTGCAGCATTATGTGTTTCATGGTGACATGGCTGCATGATCTTATCCCTGATTCCAACGCTAGCATCAGTGGCTTCAGGACAATACGGGCTGACAGAGACAGGAAAATGAGCGGTAAGCAGAGAGGTGGGGGACTTGCCCTCCTTGTTAACAATAAATGGTGCAACCCGCATCATGTTACTGTTAAGGAGTGACATTGAATTGTTGGCTGTTAGCCTGTGTCCCTACTATCTTCCACGGGTGTTTACAGTCGCCATGATGGTCCTTGTTTACATTCCCTTGTCCGCCGATTCGACCAAGGCGTGTGACGTCATCCACTCGGTGATCGCCCGGCTCCAGACACAGAATCCTGATGCCTTCATCGCTATCTCTGGAGACTTCAACCATGCCTCCCTCTCGTCATCCCTTCCCACTTTCAAGCAATTTGTCAAGTGCACAACCAGGGAGAATAAGACTTTGGACTTACTGTATGCAAATGCTAAAGATGCATACAGCTCCTCAGCACTCCCGCCACTTGGCAGATCGGACCACAACCTGGTGCACCTCTCACCCCTTTACACTCCGCAGGTCCAGCAGCTGCCTGCAACCACCAGGACAGTGAGGAGATGGTCACAGAGAGCCAATGATGCCCTTCAGGACTGCCTCGGGACTACAGACTGGAGTTTTATCAGTGATTCCTATGGAGATGATGTTGGGGGATCCACTGATTGCTTCACTGACTACATCAGGTTCTGTGAGGACAACATTTTGCGCCCACAGAAAGTTAACTGTTTTCCCAACAATAATCCCTGGATCACCAGAGACCTTAAGGCCCTGCTGAATAAGAAGAAGAGGGCCTTTAGAGATGGTGATAGGGAAAAGGTGAAGAGGGTCCAGAAGGAACTGAAAGTGGCTATCAGGAATGGGAAGAGGGCCTACAGGGTCAAGATGGAGGACCAGCCATGGCAGGACAGGGTGTAGGATGTGTGGCAGGGCATGAAGAACATCACACGGTTCAAACAGTCAACTGATGGACCAGCTGAAGGATGCCAAAACCTCGCAAACGAGTTAAACCTGTTCTTCAATAGGTTTGAAAATGGTCATTCCTGCCCTACCCCCAATCTGACCATCACCCCCACCCATCTCTCCCCCATCACAATCACAGACCCATCAACAACAACCCCCATGATTAACGACCCATCAACACCCCACACCCCAGTTTACCATCACCACCCTTGTCTTTCACCTCTGCTCAGGTGAAGAGAGAGCTGGAGAGGCTCCACAGGGGCAAAGCCCCTGGCCCTGATGGTATCAGCCCTAGGGTGCTGAAGAGCTGCGCCGCTCAGCTGTGTGGGTTTCTTCAGCACCTGTTCAATCTGAGCCTGCGACTCGGGAAGGTCCCGGTGTTGTGGAAAGACTTCCTGCCTGGTCCCAGTGCCCAAAAAGAGGCACCCTACTGCCCTTAATGACTTCAGACCGGTGGCGCTCACATCCCACGTCATGAAGACCCTGGAGAGGCTAGTTCTCTCGCACCTCAGACCACAGGTCAGCATCTCCATGGACCCCCTCCAATTCGCATACCAGCCCCTCATCGGAGTGGATGACGCTGTCATCTACCTGCTTCAGAGGGCCTACTCTCAAGTGGATGTGGCTGGGAGTGCTGTGAGAGTCATGTTTTTTTACTTCTCCAGTGCATTCAACACCATACAGCCACAGTTACTGACCCCCTCAACTCCTGTCTCCATCGGGGGACTGGATTTTGGTGGGGGTCCTACAAGTACCTGGGAGTCCACCTGGACAACAGACTGGAGTGGGCCGTAAACACCGTGGCCCTGTACAAGAAGGGCCTGAGCAGACTCTATTTCCTTAGGCGGCTCTGTTAGGAACCATGTCCTGCACTTCCTCATTAGGTCTCATCGTACTCGGGGGGTGGAGTTGGTTGCTGTCAGCTACACACACCTGAGATTCATCAGCTCATCCACCTGAGTACAAAGACCTGGAGAGGGGAAGTGTTCAGTGCCAGATCGTTTACGCGCCTTTATGGTATCACGTCACGGCTCTCTAGTTCTAAGTAAATTATCTAAAGACCTTTCTCGTTATGCTCACGCTGTTGCTAACTCTGTTTATTTTCTACTCAAGTGTCTACACGCCAGCGAAGACGCCGACTTCTTCCACGGGTCCGGAAACAACTCGTCTTGCTCCCCAGCGTCTTGCCAGAAACCCCGGAGTGCTCAGCCAACCACCCCGCGTTAGTTCCCTTCTGTGTGAGAAGAATAAATCCTGTTATCATCTTACTCACCTGGCTCCGTGTTCTGTGTTTGGGTTCTGTTCGACTAAACCTAACATAAAATGATTCTGTATTAACTTGACCTTTCTGACTTGACCTTAGCATTTGGCATACAATGTGTAAAAAATATCCCACATAATTCCCCCCTTTGGGACTGAAAAGTCCCATTCATTCCTTAACTCGGAAGGCTGAAATACTTATACTGACATTGATTAAGTTAACACTACTAACAGGCTAATTAAAACCCGACCTACTGCTGTCAAATCAAGTTCACAAATCGCTAGAGCAATCAATATAAAATATACTTGATTTAAAAGGATCTACAGTCAGACGGCAGTCAAATCTACATCATACTTTTTCAATTAATCGTCAAAAGAATTAACATTACAATACAAAAAACAAGTCCACAATATCTGATCTACCTGTTATGAGGGAGTCAGTCAGACCAATGAGCAACAAGTCTCAGGTGGCATGTACACACAATCAAAATATGATCGTACTCCAGAGTGAGTCTACCATCACAAGAGTATAATCTGGTAAACCTCTCCTCCCTGTTTTGCGGGGAGCGAGTAAAAACCAAGCCGTACCTTTCTCCCTTACCAAAAGTCAAGAGAAAACCTCCCTACCAGTGGAGGGAAACCCCTTGACCTTCAGTGCACAATCTAAACACTCACAACAATACACCTTGTGAATATACATCAGTAGCAAATGTTAGCAATTAATCCCAAACATTGTCACAGTCTATAACCTTGTACAGATCATCCGTTGTGATCTGGAGCTTTAAACCCTCTGATTAACTTATCTGTGACCGCTTTAAACAGTGATCTGACATATTCATGAGTTAGTTTGTAAACAGATCAATAATTGCATAGTTAAAATATCCAGCATAGGTGTTAAGAAACCTCTTCAGACAAATCATCTGGCATCAGGATGTTAAGAAATCCTGGCATTAAAATACATTTTCTTCAGGTGTGAAAGAATAACCTGGTAGTAAGATACTCATAAAAGTTCATACATTTGCTATCGGCACCTTCAGCCCAGACACTTTGGGTGTCGTTGAGAGCCGTTAACATGAGAGGTTACTAGCACCTCGACGTTCGTGTTAACATGGAATCCATCATGATGATTATAAATCTTGTAGAGTATCATAGATGGGCAGCTGGAGAAGTCATTTCTCCACCCATTTGGGTGTACTGGTCCTGATCACAAGTCCATCAAAACAAACCTTAGTGATAGTAATGGTTTTCCACATGAATGTTGCTATACTGTAGCCTTGAAAATGGTTAGGATCAGCATCTCTAGGATCTTCAACTTTGAGTGCTGTTGGCGTAGTTAAGATCACCTTATGAGGGCCTTCTCTTCTGGGCTCGTTCCACCTTCTTCTGAACACTTTGATATACACCCAGTCTCCAGGTTGGATCTGCTGGAGTTCTTCTGGAATGTCACTGGTTCTCTCTTCTGTAGCCCCTTTGACCTGTTTGAAGATAATCTTGTGTATGACAGTTAGATGTTGTGCATATTTTCCAAGTTCTCTTTCAAGCTGCTCTAATGGAGGGCCAGCATATGGTCCTCTGAGATATGTGACTGGCATGGGTCGGCCCTTATTTACAAAGTGTGCTCCATTATCTGAACTGATCTTATCTGGTATTCCACATCTAGGAATAACCTCTCTGCACAGGAACTTTGCGAATGATGATGCATCTGGACTATGAGTTGCTACTGCTTCCACCCATCTGCTGTATCTGTCTACTATGACCAACATGTATCTGTTACATCCCACACTCTCTATCATGTTAACATAATCAACCATGATATGTCTAAATGGACCGTCTGGTGGCGGAATATGTCCAATTGGCAATGAAAAAGCCTTTCTGTTGTTATAAGCTGCAAATACATCACAATTATGCAGTGCTTGATCCACCATAGCTGCCAAATACGGAGACCACCATATTCGCTGAAGTCTTTTGATCACTTCCCCTCTTGCACCATGATCAACACCATGCGCAGTTTTTATCAATACCTGACGCAAAGAGATAGGAGCTACAAAATGTCCTGCTGGACCCCTCCACAAGCCTGTGTGAGGTCTCTCTGTCTGTCTAATTGCACCTCTTTTCATCCATACACTTATTTCATACACACTGGCTGCTGCTTGAGCCTGAATAAGTGAAGCAATATCTGTGTCTGGTCCTGGATCTTCTGCCAAGATCACTGGCATAACTGATGATCCTATAGCTGCCTTTTTTGCTAATTCGTCTGCAACATTGTTGCCTTTAGCAACCAAAGTATTTGTCTTTTGATGAGCTGGACATTTGATGATTGCTAATGCATTTGGCAAGTGAATGGCTTCCAACAAACATGCAATAGCTGTCCCATGAGTGATGGGCATTCCATCAGCTCTTTGAAATCCTCTTTTTTTCCATATGTTACTATAGAAATGACAAACACCATATGCATATGCAGAATCAGTATAGATGTTAACTGTTTTACCTGCTGCCAACTGACAGGCTGCTGTCAATGTTTTAATTTCTGCTAATTGTGCAGAGCAGGGTTGATCAACACTTTGCACCTGCAGCTGAGAAAATGTTTGTCCATAAGCATCGAGCTGTGCTATGCCATAACCTGCATGCTTACCCTTTTCATTTCTGAAACATGATCCATCAACAAACAATGTTAGATCTGCATTTATAGGTTCATTATGCATGTCTGCTCTTGGTTTAAGAAATGCTTCAGTTTGTTTTGTATAGTCATGAGGAGTGCCTTCAGATGGCACAACCATCCTTGTTGCTGGATTGATTGTGTTGCATCTCTGAATGTGAAGTTCAGGTGCTGACAGGATAACTTCATATCCTGTTTTCCTTGGTTGATTCAAAACAAACTTTGGACTTGTTAACAGTGCATGTAACTGATGAGAGGTATACAGTGTTAGTGGATGTCCCATTGTTACAGTTGAAGCCTTTTGATGAGCAAATACTGCTGCAGCCAATCCCTGATAACAAGGTGGCAAGCCTTGTTCCACTGAGTCTAGTTCAGTACTGTAATAAGCCAGAGGCTGTCTTCCTGTAGGTGTGTCTTGCATAAGCACTGCACTAGCATATCCTGCACCTCCTGCTACAAACAAATGAAATGGTTTACCATAATCAGGAGTGCCCAGTGCAGGAGCTGTTTGCATGTCTGATTTGAGAGCTTGAAAAGCTCCTTCAGCCTCTTCTGTCCATTGTAATTGAGCTGCATTATTTCCTTGTCCAGCAGCTTTGATTAATGCTCTCAGTGGACCTGTTTTAAGAGCATAATCACAAATCCATTGTCTACTATACCCTGCCATGCCCAGAAAGGAGAGCATCTGCGACACTGTTTGTGGTTTTGGAGCCTGAGTTACAGTCTCCAATTGTGAAGTGGCAATGAATCTTTTATCACCACATAATTTTCTGCCCAAGTATTCTACTTCTTCTTGACAGAATTGTAGTTTATCTTTACTGACTTTGTGTCCCCCCTCTGCCAATGCTTTTAACACAATCAGTGTATCCTTTTGACATTGTTCCTTTGTAGGACTGCAAATGAGTAAATCATCCACATACTGTATCAATGTACTGTCAATGTTCAGATTTTGCAAATCTTCCATCAAAACTCTATTAAAGATCGATGGACTCTCACANAGTTGCGAAGTGGCAATGAATCTTTTATCACCACACAATTTTCTTCCCAAGTATTCTACTTCTTCTTGACAGAATTGTAGTTTATCTTTACTAACTTTGTGTCCCCCCTCTGCCAATGCTTTTAACACAATCAGTGAATCTTTTTGACATTGTTCCTTTGTAGGACTACAAATGAGTAAATCAATCACCGTGTAACATCGAGTTTCAGGTGGGATGTTGGAGAGCAGTGTGTGTGGATCTGGTACCACTGGTGTTTCAGCCTGTACAACAGCATTGACTATATGCAAATCATGTACCAATCTATAATCATTAGAATGTGGTTTCTTTATTGGAAAGATAGGTGAGTTACATGGGCTTCTGGTTTTTATCAACACTCCAGCTTTTAACAACCCCTCAATGGTAGGCTTTATTCCTGCCATTGCCTGTGGTGAAAGTGGATACTGTCTCTGATATGGAAACTTAATACCAGGTTTTAATGTTATTTTCATTGGCTGTGCTGATTTTACCAATCCTACATCTGTTTTATGTTGTGACCATAGACAGTTTGGTATTTGGTGCAAAATAGTGTCTTGTTCTGCACTACATGCCATTTGTAGGTTACACCAATTGTCCAAATACACTTTTTCTGCCTTTCCCTGATCTCCTGTTTTGTTTGCTATCCTAACAAATTGTTTGTCTGCAGAAATGTGAATGTTAGGATTTAATGTTTGAGTCCATGCTTGCACTTGTAGCGCCTGTTTCATCATTGGTCCCAACTCATGTGATTCATGTCCTTTTGACATCATCAGAGTGATGTGTGGCACAGAGTTTTCAACTTGAAACCATGATAACAGTTGTTNTACCCTTGCGCCATTCTTGTATATGTATACTGTTGGCCTTGATATGTAAATGCAAAAAGATACTGTGAGTCAGGATGCAATGGTACGCTGAAAAATGCCGAACATAAATCAATCACTGTATAACATCGAGTTTCAGGTGGGATGTTGGAGAGCAGTGTGTGCGGATCTGGTACCACTGGTGTTTCAGCCTGTACAACAGCATTGACTATACGCAAATCATGTACCAATCTATAATCATTAGAATGTGGTTTCTTTATTCGAAAGATAGGTGAGTTACATGGGCTTCTAGTTTTTATCAACACTCCAGCTTTTAACAACCCCTCAATAGTAGGCTTCATCCCTGCCATTGCCTGTGGTGAAAGAGGATATTGTCTCTGATATGGCAACTTAACACCTGGTTTTAATGTTAATTTCATTGGCTGTGCTGATTTAACCAATCCTACGTCTGTTTTATGTTGTGACCATAGACAGTTTGGTATTTGGTGCAAAATAGTGTCTTGTTCTGCACTACATGCCATTTGTAGGTTACACCAATTGTCCAAATACACTTTTTCTGCCTTTCCCTGATCTCCTGTTTTGTTTGCTATCCTAACAAATTGTTTGTCTGCAGAAATGTGAATGTTAGGATTTAATGTTTGAGTCCATGCTTGCACTTGTAGCGCCTGTTTCATCATTGGTCCCAACTCATGTGATTCATGTCCTTTTGACATCATCAGAGTGATGTGTGGCACAGAGTTTTCAACTTGAAACCATGATAACAGTTGTTCTGGAAGTTTGACAGCTGCTGCTGCTCCTTGTGATCCCACATAGATGTCTTCTGTGATAAGTTGGAAATGTTTTCCATTTATCATTTCTCCCCAGCATTCTTCATAGTCTGTGTCTGACTGATTTTTGTCAAATTTCATTGTACAATGTAGAGGCAACGTTGGTTCAGTGATTTCACCCAACTGTGCCTTCACCAAAGGTTTGCATTGTTCCCATTTGTGTTGCAGCATTGATTCTTGTGGCGTTAAATGCACCCAATATTCAGAAGATGTTTTAATTACATCTTGTGTTAGCATTGGCATCATTCGTTGTGTGTCGTCATGTGAGTCAGGAAAACTGATGTGTATTCCATCAGGTGTGCAGGCTATGTTAGCCTTCAATGAACACAAAATGTCTCTTCCCATTAAATTGATGGGTGTGTTTGCTGAGTATAGTATGGGTGCTACTATTGTTTTTCCACCAATTAACATTGGAACTGGCTCTGTAAGTGGTACTATTTGACTTGTCCCGGAGAAGCCTAAAGTCTTAACTGATGACTTTGAGAGGGGAAGATTAGAGCCTTTCTTACCAACACAGGAATATGTCGCACCTGTGTCAACCATGAACGCATGTTCTTGTTCGTTAATGGTTACTGCTATAGTGGGTTCTTCTTGAGGATGCAATGAGATAGCTGGTAACATCCCTTCCCCCTCTGACTTCTCTGGGCCTCCCTATGGTTGCCAATTGTCCATTGGTCCATCCCCCGGGTTGAGTGGACAGTCTCTTATGATGTGACCAGGTTGATTACATCCCCAGCAGATAATATTATTCTGCCATCCCATCGCTTGGTTCTGGGCTTGATTTGGGTTAGGCTGCTCTTGCCCTTGTTGTTGTTGAGCTTGTGATTGCCCTTGTCCTTGTGGAGGCTGTCCATAATATGCAGATCGTGGTCTTCCTCTCCATCCTCCTCTTTGTCCTCTTCCCATTGGTCTCCCTCTGCCTCGAGGTGGGCCATAGTTTTGAAACGGTGCCCATTGATTTTGTGGTTGTTGAGCTTGCATATTATATGCAAGTGCCATGTTTCCTGGAACTTGAGGAACTTGAACCATTGTAGGTCCTTGTGGTGATTGTTGGGAAGCTGACACAGCTATCACTGGAGCTTGCATCACCTGTACTGGTACTTCAGCTTGTATTGGAGCTTGTATTTTACCTTTGTCCTTCTTGCTCTTTGTTAATTCTCCCACTTGCAGCTGTGTTAGCTTGTCAACCAGCTGTCTGCTTTGTTCCTCTTTTTTCTTTTTCTCTCTTCTGCATAGTTCCACATAATGCACTATGTGCTCTTGGAATTGTTCCCAAGGCAGCTTCATCAGTCCCACAATTTTATCCAAATGTTCTTGCACTTCAGATGGCATGCTTTTCTTTACCATCATTTTGAACAGGCTTGTTGTTGTATTGTTCACATTCCAAACACTGCCTGTTTCTTCCTTCCATTTGCGTTGGAACGCATATAAGAATTTTGTAGGACAGTCTCCATCTTCCAGTCGCTCTCCTTCCAATCTGGATGGATCCATTTTTTCTGGATATTTCAGTCGCATTTGGGCCCAGAGTTGTGTTCTGTGACCTCCAAAGCCCACATGATCTGATGAGTTTCCTCCAATCACTAGGCCCAGACCTGATGCTGTGAATATTTCTTCTGTGATGTGTTTTCCAGCCACATGCATCAATAGAGCCTTGATGTCTCCCAAAGACAGTCTTATTCCTGCTGTATTTTCTTCCAGCGCTGTTATCCATTTATCTGCTCCTTCTGTAAGCTCAGGCAATCTTTTAGCCAAGCCCACCATGTCCAT
>LKNJ01004803.1:0-28313 GCA_002120245.1 Maccullochella peelii | reverse complement strand
CCACAACGCACGCTTTTTGTTAAATATATAATATAAATAAATATAAAAAATATACATTTCTTGTCTCCAAGCTGGGATAACCCTGACAACATCACTATGACATCATCAGGGTTATTTTCTCAACTAGACCAAGTTCCACCATAGCCATTCATAGCCTGCGTAGTACTAACCATGACCAAACTTTATGTGTGAAACTTGCGGAGTGCTCCTTTAAATCTTTTCAGAAGGATAACAGGATGTTTGTTTAATTAATATAATATCAGTGCTTTTGAATTTACAGTACTGATTCGTTTAAGATACTGTTTGGGTAAAACTGTCAAGGTGTATGATTGGTTACATTAACCTCCATGAAGTGTAGAAAGCAAATGTCTGCTTAAGTGTTTCTCAGGTGCTTCAGTGGTATCTGTGTGCAGTGTTGCCGTGGAAAACCGAGGTGCCAGATCACTAATGTACTGTGGAGCTTTGCTAATTCAGTCCCACTGGGAACAGAGGCTGTTCAAGTGTTCAGAGGAGTGCAGTATACTGAATAATAACTATGTACCAGGAAGCAAATCAATCCAGGAGCACTTAGAAAATGATCAATTTCCTCAATTAAAAAGATTTATTTTCATAACAGCACTGGGTTAAATGCCTAAATTTAACCTAAATTTATATTTTCAGTATTGTACAAGTGGTATTTTTATTGAGGATTGGTTCATTTTCTACCTAGCAATACAGAAAGTGAATGCATTAAGTGTTCAAGTGTCCACAAATACGTCCTGAGATTTCTTTATTTCTATTCACCCTTATGAAGTTCTTGTTCCTAACTATTTTGACATGATCGCTACCACTTTTTAACCTCAAACTGGACTCAAAGGGGTCTTGGAATTGACCTGGACCAACATTTTGGGAAATGTGCTATATTGCTTTGTTTATGAGTTAAATTAGAAGATTGGTACCACTGCCATGTCTGTGTGTTAAGTATGGACTGGAAGAAGTGGGAAACGGATAGCCTGCCACTCACTAAGGATATAAATACACTTACCAACACCTTTAAAGTTCACCATTTAACACGTGCTAGCTTGTTTGTTTAAAATGTATAGAAACAGAAATGTAAAAACTCAAATCACAAATTGTTGTTTATTTTTCTGTTGGATTATAGTGTGTTAATTAGTGAGCTTTAGAGGTGTTGGCATATTTTCTAACTTTGGAAAGGTCCAGGCTAGCCATTTCCCCCTGCTTTCAGTTTTTATGCTAAGCTAGGCTAATAACCTCCTGGCTGCAGCACGGTACTTAGAGCACAGACATAAAAATGATATAGATCTAATTATCTCCCTCTCAGAAAGAAAGTCAATAAGCGTATTGCGAAAATGTTAAACTATTCCCTTTAGTACATTAAGCAAGAGCTAATGAACAATACCATACTATGGAATCGGTCTGTAAATCCTCATACTAGGTTTAAAATCAGTAAAACAAGTCAAGTCTTTGGAATGTGCTTATTCAAGTAAATACAGTTACATCCTCATCGTGATGTACGCTGACAAGTTACTGACATAATGAATGAGGAAAATGTTCTATACAAAGAGAGCCACATAAATGACTCCTGGTATATACTTGGAAAACATTATTGATGACTGGCCTCAAGTAGCAACTGTCAAAGATACAATCACCAAGCAAACGCCATCCAAGGAATATTAATCCTCACCATGTTCACACAATGTATGGGATCAACGGCAAGTCACTACAAAGAGCACAATAACTCAGATTTCTAAGCCATATCTGATTAGTTTTGACTGGATGTATTTCAGGTCAGATCTCTTGGCTCTGACGAGGTATCTGTGTGCATCTAGTTTCATACGCATTCGAAGCTTGGGGAACACATTCAGAAGAAACACATGCTTTAAAAGATAACACAAGAAGCAGCACAAGATGAAAATCAGGGGAAAGAAAAAAACTTTTAATAAAAGTAAGTTTGATGTAGAAGGGATTGAAAGATGCTACAGCTTACATTCTTCTAAAAGTCTGGATTGCAAAGGTGTAATAACCTCTGACTGTTTACTCCAATGTAAGTTTTGTGTTTTATGGCAGGCAGCATACACAGTGGGGCTTTGTTCACTTGATTACGGGACTCTCTGATTTTCCGATATTATGCAAAAACCCAGAGAAGATTCCGCTCTTTGTTCTCTCTGCCTAAGCTATATTTGTCCAGTACCATCGCTTCATCTCTGTCTACTTTCTCTTATCCACTCCCCCCTCCTTTGCTGTACTCCATCTCGTACTGAACCCACCTGAGCCAGACAAATGACCCCCTGACACGCTGTCAGGGACTGAGCTTTTATGTTCACTGCTGTGTTCCCTGCTGTTCTGGCACACAGCAACTTATTGGTAAAATATGAAATCCCTTATGTGATGATGACGATACAGCAAAGTAATGAAAAACCTAACAGTAATTGACTATGAAGTACATTGGAAGGAATAAGGCCACCTTTTTCCTTAATATTAGCTTTAATCCACCTTTGAAGGATGAGAAACTGCATCTGGACCGTGTGGACCACTCAGTCTAATCATTAAATGATACTTTATATTAAACTATAGCACTTTGATTGATTAATAATCTTGGGTAACTATGGAGATTAAATCCATGCTCACTGCCAGCAGTGTCAGGGTCAGAACTTTCCCCAGTCTACACAGCCACACGGCATTAACCCATTGTAGGTTACTTGCCTAAAATCTGGCCCAGATTCGGAAAAACTTTGCTCCAGTGGCCTTTGGATGGATTTCCTGTCCCTTCGTCTTTTAAGACACTTTATCTAGGACAAACCAAAGGACTACAATGGCTTGGCAATGTCTTCATAAATTGTACGTTTGCTTCCTTACAGCAAATATCCAAAAGGTTTAAATCCCCAATTCTTGTGTTTCGCTTAAGGCGTCAGTATGCTTCCAGTTAAGTGCGTCTTGGATCGTCAAACACGTGTCTGAAACCCCCTTCCTCCACACCTTTCAGACAGAGAAATTTGGGGGGCTGTGTCTGACAACTTTTGTAATTTTAGAGGTGAGAAAGTTGACAGGATTTGAACTTCTATCTCAGGGTCTCTTTTGTCAGTGTTTGCACAACTACTTCTGTCACGTTCCATGTGTACAAGTGAGTCCAAAACAATGAAATTCATTCAAACTGTGCCAACTTCAAGCTTGTTTTAGAAAGGTGCAGGACATGAAGTTCAGTGCATGTTCGAAGGAAAACCAAAGCCATGAAGCCTGTACAACTCCATAGACCTCTGAATTTGGTAGATCTCCATGATGGATTTGTGCTGACGAACAGATTGCATAAGAAGTGTAATAAAAGAATCACAATACTTAAGAATAAACAGTACCCAGGAGCACAATGGCTTCCATCACTGTAAAATGGAAAAGTGTGAAACCCCTGCAACACTTCCTAGAGCTGTTTGGCGTTTGAGACGTTACAAAGAACCCAGTGAGAACTCAGAGATCTCTAAGGACTCATGCAATTCTTTTCTATTTTTCCCCTCTGCCCCACCTATTGTACCTGGTGTTAGATGTGTTCATTAAGCATGCAGTTGACCTGATAATTCCAGTCTTGTCTACAGAGACTCCTCTACTGCACATTTCACCTAATTTTCAGCAGTGCACTTCCTCATTGCCCTGGAGCAGTTAACTTTATTTGTTTTAAAGGGCATGTGACCATATTGCACACCTTAGCCTGTAAGTGCTACTGACTGGTAACCTACCCTCCTGTTGTCTGCAGGGCTGTGGTAGAACTGAGAGATGACCTGCTTGCTGCCGTCCTTGGCCTTGACCTCTGAAAGCTGGAACTTGTCTGAGATGAGCGTGAAAGTGGTCCCGTAGTCATTGGACACATAGACCTGGAGACAAAGAGGAGAAGAGGGAGTAATCAACGACTACACCATACGGTCCACGATAACTGCACAAAAACCACGGCTCTGGATTATAGCATGTAGATTTGGAATGAAAGATTCGTTTTTACAACAAAATTGCCATTTGAAAGAGTGCAGTTTTTAAATTGCAAGCTCCGCATTTAATTAACAATCTTAGCAAATAAATATTTGAGATGGCAACCGCTGAATTCACCTACTCTAGTGTCACCTGTAAATTAAATTTTACTGTAACACTAATTATGTGAGTTAGAAAATCAACAAAAAAGAAATCTTGGCTGATGTTTGCTTAATATGCTCTCTTTATGCCAGTGTCTGTACAGTTATGCACAGTCAAACATGGTTCAGTTAGAAGAAGACACACCACTCGGTATCATTTTTTGAAATAAAAAAGGACTGAGCTGTGTCTTTTTGCTGTTCATAAAAGTGAGCATTTTTATAGGCTATGTAGAAAAGTGAGGCGATCACCTTGTGTTAATTTCAGACAAATAGATAGCAGGAAGCTAGTAAGTATAGCTGGTGAACAGAAGAATTTCCCTATAAACCTTTCAACACATATTACTGATTTAAGCTTATATGTGAAGCTAACATTAGCTTAAAGGTGTTGTCTTGTTTACATTCAGTGTTGCACACTAAAATGCATTGTGTCTAAACGCGTTGAATGCATTGCCTTCCTCATAAAACATTTGCCAAAGCCGATTTTTTAAGTATTTTAAATCCTGGATTGTTTACATTCATGTTTGCTAGCTTGCAGTCTTCCCTGCCTTACCCTGCATTTCTTGGTGTGTTACCATAACCTGTAGATTCAATTCAATTCAATTCAGTTTTATTTATATAGCGCCATATCATAAAAAAGTTATCTCAGGGCACTTTTCCATAAAGAGCAGGTCTAGACCAACTCCTTATGTTTACAGAGACCCAACAATCCCCACCATCATAGACCATTGGAATAGTGTGAAACCACTGGCAGAAATTAGTATTGCGTCACCCGTAGGGACCCACTCATTAAAAAACAGCTCCATACCTCTACTAGAGGTCAAAAACTCCACAGTGTACCTTATAACTGCTACAGTGCAGAGCTGACAACAGTAGCGTTAGGTGTCATTATTCAGATGTCAAAAATATCAATTGGGACTTACCAGCAGTTAGTCATTTTTCCCATAACTGATAATATACCACTAACGAGTACACCACTAATGTAATATCTTAAGAAACGTGGACTAAATTGTTTACATTTTTCGATAGAAGACAAGGCAAGTTTACTTAGAAATTGACTTTTCTCTAACTGACTAGTTTGAACCCTTGGAGGACCTCAACAAAGGACAACAACATTATTTTATCTTATTTTATTGATGTAGAAACAAGATGTTTGTGATTGCTTGGTACAATCTTATCTTGTAAATAGACCACAAATACAGGCCTGCAGTTTAATGTATAGAAAATAATCCCAATTAAAATAAAAGTGTAAATATATATATATTAATTTGACATATGTCCTGAAATCGTTAGGAACTATTTTTTATTTTATTCCAGACGAGACATTACTACACTATTTCAAAAAGAAATAATTTCATTAATCTGTAATTAAATAATTATTAAATAACAAAAAGGCTTCCCATCGACTACATCCCTTGGGAGACAATTAAACATTTAAAAATGTCTATTCTTTTAAAACATTTGGCTCTACAGTTGTGGGTGTATATGTGAGATAAGGTATAATTAAAAATAGAAATTTGAAGTATTTTTTGGTCTAATTAGAACTCTGTGAGGTTGTAAAAAATTATACACATTAACCAGTCCATGGGTTGGCTGTTACTTTGGGCAGATATTGGCCCAAAATTTAAAATCAGATACTGTCCAGTTGGTGTTGTCTGTCTCTTATATGATGGATGATAAAGTTTGATTACCTATTTTATTGACCAATACTGATTAATCATTGAACTTCTGCACGTTCACAGAATGTTTTAGCAGGAAAATATAATATAGACGTTTATTAGACAGAATAACAGTTTCAATACAAAGGCATTGGCATTAGCCTTAAAAAACCCTTTCTGTCACTTAACTTAGGTCAATGACTGTGCTTGAGGCCTGTTTCTAAGTGTGTGTGTGTGTGTGTGTGTGTGTGTGTGTGTGTGTGTGTGTGTGTGGTAAAGTAGCCAATGGAGGGCTTAATCTGTGGCTCAACAATCATAAAATCACCAGAAACATGTTAGACAAGTGTGAACACACACACACCTTCTGCTACACTGCTGATTTATTGAGGCAATTTAGTGACTGAGATTCAAGTGAAAAGGGAGATTAAGACCAGTGAAATACTATGTGAGGTTATAACAGACTATAAAAGGCCATGGATGTGCTAGTTTTGGTTTCCCATATCTCTTACAGTATGCATGGGCATGTTCAGGTGTACTCACAGAGCTGGTTTTGGGACCAGTGGCTCCTGCGCTGTCTCGGGCCAAGGCTACGATGACATTGCTCTTCTCTCCAGCCCAGTGGACCACCATCTGGTTATGAGAGTCATTCAGGTTGGCCTGCAGGACAAAACAGGTTGAACTAAAGGTGCACCTCAGAGAAAAGCAAAGCAGACTCAGAATCTCTCTTCAGACTAATGTAAAACTAAACTTCACTTCAGAGATACTGAGTCACTGCAAAGCAAAAGAAAAAGACAAAATACAAATGTTGCAAATGAAAGGATTAAAGGATTGTGGTGATAAAAGTTTAAATTTACAGTAACAACTTCTAACAAAAAGACGAAATTTAAGTTTTATTCATTTTTCTGCCGCAATATCATTAGGGTTCTCCATGGGCAGGACTTTTTATTTCAGGCAACATTGGTACTGTAATTTGATTGGTGCGATATCTGAGTGGGCAGGCATTAAAAATTGTTCATAATATTACCTCCCATCTGTGGGACTAACAGCACTTTGTGAGCACTTTGAACGTTTCTCCGTGACCCCGCCCAAATATTTTTATATAAAAAATTGGCCAAATGACTACATGTAATGTGAAAGGTGTCACATGTAGAACCGAACCTCATTGTTTTGGTTTTCTGGCCCATAAACTCCACTCTCATTAACCTCATTTCCTGATGCAGCAGGAAAAACTCAGATAACCCACAGTGCGCTACCATATCAGCAGCAAACAGCACACAAAGTTAACATGTAGTTAACACTAGTAAACATGGCAGAGCATTTAGCAGCTAAAGAGCCAGATATATTTTACTAATTTTACTATTTATACTTTAATAAGTTTGACGTTCGCGGAGACTAAAACACAGCTAAAAGAAGACACAACATGACAAGAACACGACTCCAAAATAATGCTAATGTTCCTCCTTGTCTGCTGCATGTGTTAACAGGCAGTTCTTTGCTAACATGTTAGCCATATCAACTTGATATGATATGTATAATGTGTATGATTTTCAGCTTGTTGAAGAGTTTTTCCCCAAAGTGGCCAGAAAAACAGATCAATGCGGCTTCAAATCTCTCTCCTTATGAAACCTTTTCACAGTGAGAGAGCACGAAACATGACACCAAATGAATGTCAGTGTTGCTCCAAATCTGCTGAATGTGTAAATTCAACATTTTAACTACACGTTTACTAACAACTTGATATGGTGATAATTCATTAATGTTGTAATTTCAGCTAGTTCTGCCACCCCCAAATGGCCAAAATAATCTCTTATTGCAGCTGTAAAGCTCTCAAAGCGTGCCGTTTCATGTCACTACAATCACTATGCTCCTTGTCTTAAAGGATAAGGCTGATGTTTTCAATGTAAATAAATCCAATGGAAAGACCAAAACCAACAATGTGTTAGTCATCTCTCAATACTTTCCTAGCCTATCTGTGTCACTCAACCCCAAGGTCTTTCATTTTTGCTAAGGATGCTAAAGGGTCACAAATATAGAGTTTAATTTTTTTTTTTTTAAAAAGGTTAAGTAATTTGCTATAACAGCTGGCCACTGTACTTTTTAGCAAACGTTACACAAACAGGAGGAAATGGTGCGTATGTTGGGGACTATTTTCTGCTGTGGATGAATATACATTTGGTGCACTAGTGAATATGTGCCTCAATGTGGGATTGAGTCAAAATAAACTGCAATGTGTGTGTTAATGGTAATGAAGCCGCAGTAGCTGCGGTTACATGGACAATATTTTTTAAACCCGACTGAAATTATTCTGATGAGAGATTCCAACTTAACTGTTTTCATGGACGCTAAATAAAGTGATCCGATAAGCTGTGCGTTTACATGCCCCAAAGAATTTAACCGGAATAGAACTCTTGACGTTCGCACGGTGGTTCTGCCCGCTGTTAAGCGTCTAATCTGCTGGAAATAAAACAGAAGAAGAAGAGGGTTTTTTTTGGCTTTGTTCATCTTTTCAAACACAACACAACTCGTTTTTTGGAGCCTTTCGACCATCGAGGCGTTCAACAATCCTTAAATCTTTTAAGGTCTCCAACAGAGCAGTTTAGTTTTGCTGCCGCCATGTTTCTGTCCCTCCCAGAAACTTGTTTACATCAGCTAATGTTGCCCCAACATGGGGCAAAGATGGGCAGAAAGAATAGATTTCTTCCAACCAGAGAGAAATTTTCATATTGAACAGATTATCAAAGGTGTACACCACCCCTCTCAACCCGATTGAAAATCCCTTCCGATTTTATAATCACCTGGCTGATCAAGCTCTAACAGTGTGTGCATAGGTAGGTACAGCATGTTTATTTCCATGTATAGGGTGGGTAATGCAATGACTTGCTGTAGCACATACTAATTCCCCCTCAGTGCACCTCCCATAGGGCACATAGATCAATAAAAAGAAATAGGCTATTTCATCTTTTTCATTGCCACTGCCTCACCATCCGTGCTGCTTTCCTTCCCTTATCTTTTATTAATGATTCTGTGAGGGGGCATGCTTCTGAAAGGGCTGTTTTATGCTTCAGATGCTTTTTCTGCACTTTCCTAGTGGCTCACACTGTGGAGCAAACAACAAATATCTTTGCTACCCTTGTCAGCTATGATCAGACACAACCCTCGACCCACTTCTGATCTGTAACTTCTACCGTCGCAACAATGATGTGGGTGACAGTGCCAAAACGTTGGCGTTGTGACAGCATGAGGAACTGGAGTTTAATAAAATATTCAGCCTAAACCTTTTCAGCAGTTAAGAACAGCTGCCGGCAGTGCAGCGTGCAATGCTGGGCCTGTTATGTTGTTAATATCATGGTTTGTATTCGCCATTCTGCACCAACATTCAACAATAATCTTACAAGGAGAAATACATCAAAGAAAAGGCAGAGACGCTAATATCACCACCCACAAAAATCTATAAAGCAATGCAACACCACCACATACTGTGTTTTGGTAAAGGGGGTGGGTGATTCTGGAAAATTACACTTTATCAAAAAATACCTCCTGGAAAGCATCAAACACAAGAGACTGATGATATGTAAGTGTAAGACGACCCAAGTGTGGATTTTTCCTTTAGCATGACGTTGAAGTCAGTGCCAGAAAACAGCAAAGCCAACATCCTGCAGGACTAGACTGTATGTCGCCAAGAAGACACAAATTTAAACTTTTCCTCATGTAACTTCCAACAAAGGGACGACTATAAGTCGCTGTCATGAAGCCAGCTTCACTGATACACAACTTGCTTGTCCATCTCTTGCTTAGGCATCAGCCTCTCCTCCTCCTCCTCCTCTCCATGTTCCTCAGTCTGCCTCCCTCAGGGCTGCCTCAGTAAAAGCCAGGGCTGTCTCTCAGGCGAGGTGTTGCAGCAGTAAATCTCTGCATTTTAGGCCTCATTGGCTGCGGTGCGAGTGGGCCAAAAGGGTTCCAGCAGCTCTGCAGACTGACACAGCTGAATCCAAAGAATGATGATGACTGTGAAGATAAAAACAATTTGCCAGGTTGCAGCAAATTGCAGCACGAGAGTTAACGCTGCAAGGCTCCACCCATAGAAGATCAGCAGCACCACTAAACATGGACCATCGACACCATAATGAGGAGCATTTGTAAATAGTAGAGCTGCCCCCTAATAGTCGACCAAAACGTTAGTCGATGAGAAGAGTCTTCGTTAAGCAAGTTTTCATTGGTTGTTTAGTCACAGAAAAAAAAAAACTCAAACTCCATTCGGGAGCTGCACCTTGTTGTTAGGGCCGGAACGAAAGTATCAGGGGGACGGTTGCAACAAGGACCTTTTCTCTTGTTACACGGAGTCAGGAACACGGGACAGCCTTAATTAAATTATCATGAACGTGCGAAGACTAGTCTACCAATGGCTTGAACTAACTAGTAAAATCTTTGGTATGAACAAAGGGAACCGAGTCGTACTTGGTGGGAGTTGTTTTTTTTATCATTGTGCCCAAATTTCACTGCCTGCCCTGAATCCACTCCCCTTTATGTGAACATTGAGAACCAGCCAGTCACAGTGTTGCATGAAGTGCATTCAAGACAAGGCAACTTTATAGACATGACACATTTCATACAGAGGGTAAATTCAAAGTAGTACATTCACTGACAAAGCAGAGGGATATGGCGTCACCTTATGTAATGTTTACAATGCAGATCATTGACATTAGTTCTGGCAATATGAGTCATTTAGTGCTGCTAAACCTAGTCCACACATGCAAAAGGAAGTTATATTGGTGGGACGCCTAAAGGCTAGTTCAGAGCAAAGATTCGCAAGAAGATGAAACCGTTTCAGAACATTGCAGGAAAAGTTGCAGCGGTGTGAACTCACCCGTCTCAGCTCAATGCAAGCCGGCTGATGGCGTCGCCTGAGACTCAGCTTGTCAGTTGCCAGTGACTGGTTTTAGAACGCAAGGCACGTCACCTGTTTCAACAGCCAATCAGTTCGACAAAGCAAAGTCAGCTGGTCATCTCAACCCCGTTTTCACCGTTTCATCAATACTAGAAATGCAAATGTAGCAAATAACTCACTATCTCTATCATTCATATTTTAAGACACTACAAATTATATCCAGCTACAGAAAAAAGCTGGCAGTTATAACGGAAGTGCAGAGAGTCGTTGCTATGGAAACTATACACCGTCTCGTCTAGTCGCATTGATTTTCAGACTGGAGCATTGCAAGTAGTTGCAAGTTTCAACTCATCTCGTTCACGAATCTTTGGTCTGAACTGGGCTTAAGTTTGAATCTGATCCAAATCTTATAATTATCATTATTCTAGTGATTATTTTGTAAATAAACCTAGTGACCCCCGCCCAGTAAAAAAAAACGATGCCACGAACGGAGCCAGCTCCCTTCAAAGAGCCATAATTCCCATCACTATTTGTAAACCATAAAAGCCCCCTTTTATCTTCTTAAGCAACACACCATCTTTGTTATAAACTCCATAAACTGCTACTGTAAGCCTGCAGAGAACCGACTTTGTGGCTTGGCTCACAACTATAGTCTCACAGCTCTCCTTCCTGCTAAACTGACCTTTTCATGACCTTCTTCAGATCAGACAAGCACACAAGGCTATGCCAGGACTTTACAAGCATTTCCATGATGCCCAGATAGTTGCACATTAGACCAACAGCAGCCCTTTTCCTTAGATTCTGACCAAGGGACCTCCATTCGGTTGATTTAAAATTTAATACGCACAATGTACTGTGTAAGTACATCATTACGGATACCTCCCCCACATTTATAGCTACAGTGTCAACCACCAGTTGAGAATTGATCTGTAGTGATCTGTCTGGAGTAGTAGATCCAACACTGAACACTTTAAAATGGGCTGCAAAACAGTACCGAATTCTCTGGCTGACTGCTCATTAAGTCCTTTTTCCAATGTATCAGTTGTGGCAGTCTACAATCTCAAGTGCACTTCCAGGCAGGTTTTTTAAAGTTACAATCCTTAAGATATCCTGGTAGATTTGGTGACACCTGTGGTTACTGGTGGACAGCAATGGTAAGTGTATTTTACACTACAAATCCCACAGTTCTGTTCAAAATCACAGCTGAAATGAAAGGAATGCCATGTCAGAAATGCAACAGAAGACCAATCTGTACCTGTATATCTGTTTACAGTGTAGCCACACAAAGTGTGAGCTGAGAGAATTCATTGCCACATGTTGTTTTAATAAGAAAGTCAATCATTTGACTAGCAGTCAGTGCTAACCTTGGTGACAACTGGTTTTGCCTGGGCCTGCATCATAATAAAAGCAAACCTGTGGTTTTGCTAGTTGAATGAACTTTTAACATGAAGCAGAAGGAAGGAAATATTGCATTAGCTCTGAGTCAACTGCAGGTCAGGACAGCTATTGGTATACAGGGAAGGGAAGCTTCTACTAATGAGATTAAATTCCAAACTGTAAGGCTACATGTACAAGTACAAGCACATGTATTTTTGTGCATGTGTAGGTAATCTGAATCCTGCACGAGAATGGCAGAATTCACCACTAACAATGAAAACCACAATATATACATTTAATGGAAATTGGGGAAAAACATCAGACAATAATAAATAGTATCAAAAATGAGGATTGAAACAATGAATCTTAAGGATTACAGCATTACAGGTTGAAGTATATGTGAAAATACTTTTGTGAGGTGGCAAGGGTTAGAGCTTAATATTTTA
Organism: Maccullochella peelii; assembly: GCA_002120245.1. Taxonomy (NCBI): domain Eukaryota; kingdom Metazoa; phylum Chordata; class Actinopteri; order Centrarchiformes; family Percichthyidae; genus Maccullochella; species Maccullochella peelii. Next base: position 15,841 of record LKNJ01004803.1, on the reverse strand, counting down.
AATACGTCATAAATAATATTAAAGGCTTGCTGTGGTGGCAGTCTAGCATTCCTGCGCTGGATTCAGATTGCCTACTTAAGCAAGACAAAACTTTCTGACAAAGTAGCTTCACAAGGACAGGCTACTACCAGGTGAGTATTTTATGGTATTTATAAAAATATACATTTTGTCTTTTTTGCACATTACTGTGACTGGGATGTCCAAACAAATCCTACAGATGACGTGGCATGTTTTAACTTGCATTAGAGTCAGGGTTGATTATCTCACTGTTACTAAGTATTGTTTAATCATGCATTGAGCAATATGCTTTATTATACATAGAAACACTATCTTTGTCAACCTTTATCAACACTGCTTTACTACTGTAACAAGGAGGAGAAGCTGTAGCCTAGTAACAGCTGAAAAGAGACACCTCCTATATATTCATTTAGGACACTGATGAAGCTGCTATATCAGAGCCATGCATTTGTCTGAAAATAATGCACACCTTGGTAATGGTATAATTCCTATTTAGCATATTGCCTGTGCTGCTTTGTTTCCTTTCATTTTTTCCCTCTCACACACTGCACAGCAACATGGTGGGAAGTCCAGAGGTGGCTCTATAAGTGGCAGAGAGGTGTTCCTTATCTGCTCCCGTCCATCAATCTCGGTGACAGCTTTGTGGTCACTTGGGAGTTGGGGGGTTAGCAGGAGGGGGGTTGGATTCGAGTGCATCGCAGACAGCCAACAAGGCTAATATGCTTCCACGGTTTCTGCCTGTATATCTCACACTCACATGCATAATGCATTCTGTCTCACCAAAAGCTATCTTGTACAAAGCCTTCATACCTGACAGAGCAGACAGGATTCAGTAAACCCGGCAAACAAGTCAGGAGGTGGAGAGGGGAGGGATTTCTCTCTTTTTTTTGATAGGTCGTTCGCTCCTCTGTCAGACCTTGAGAGCCAACAGACTGAAACAGTGAGTTTATTGCCATCTGAATAGTTCCCCACTACCTCAGTGGTATGAGAGGAGCAGGATTTATATCTGCACTGCCACATCCTGCTCAAATACTTCATATAATAATACAATCTACTTGGCAAAAACACAGTTACTTTAATTGGTACGAGTTCATGTTTTATTTGCTCTGGCAGATACGTCTGGACCCTCCAGATTACCTGGTCTGGGTCTGGCCAATGACAAACGTTTATCTCATATGGGGCGGGTTTGATACGATCACTGTACAGAGGAGCGAAGGAACTGGACGGTACATTTTCTCTAAAGGAAGAACAAACAACTGCACTTAAAGCTTTATTTGATAAGATGTGTTTCTCGTACTTCTGACAGGATTCTCTCAGCACTACGTCACATGTTTCATTGGTCTGATTGGTTGTAGGTCTATCCAGTTGCGTCCAGAGGCATTTTGGTCTACGCCCGTTGATAACATACCCTCATAAATTAAATTCTCATTTGCTAGGCTACATATAGAGTACACCATATATCAAATTGTGCTTGAGAAAAAAGACTAAAAATTTGTTTTTGTTTTTGATAAGTTGGGGAAACAGAGTTTCAGATTTTTTTATTCCAGAGTTTGATTTGACAATGCATTCAGGATACTTACATGCAGCTGTACTGCTCAACACCTGTAAACAGACTTTGATGAGTAAAACTGGAGTTCCCATTTAAATACAGTATCACCTCCGAAGGCATATAGAGTATATGCACATTAACAGTGGTAACAGACAGTCTGGCCTCTGAGATTGCAGTCTCTAACTTTTGAAAAAGAGGCCACACTGTGCACCATATCTTGAAATGGATCCCAGTTGACCTTCACTGGTTGATACCAGGTAGGGATCACAAGTCAAATACTGAGCTATTCAGCCTCAGTGTGCCACGGCAACAGGGCATTCACAACACACATTAACAGTTGCTGAGTGCATTGATATAAATGAGGTGGACAAAACATTAGAAACACCTCTCTGTATAACACAACACAGTTCAACAGCACCACAAACTACAGCCTCCAAAATGACCATATGTTGAATCAATACCGAAAACTGAACATTATAACTTCCTGAAAGTAAGACTTGCCTGTTGTATCAGACTGCACTAGTTTTAGTTAAGTGTACCTAAGTGTGCGGGCAACAGTGTACATTAGAGTTTAATGAAAAAAGAACAAAAAGACCCCAAAATCAAACCGAGGCGGCACAATATGTACAAGCTAACAATGTAAAATCTAACTTCAAAGCAAAATGCAATTTAAAAAAAAAAAAAGGGCAAAAGAGAAGAGATACAAAACTGTGGTGCAATCCTGTACAATTAACTTCCAATGACAATTTCCAGCTTCCATGCTCCTACTAACTGGCTGGTACAGAAGGGGGAAGACATTATTTTCTGTCTTTAGGGACTCTCATTCATTTCTGCTCAGTTTTTCCTGTCAGCACAGGTAAAAGGGCCAAAACTGGCTCCTGTGTTAATGCCCACTGAGTCCTTAAAAAGAAGTTAAACTGCCAGAAAGGCAATTTGGAAGAAGGCCATAAAGACCATTAAGTGGTTCCCTTAAAACCAAGTTAAACAGTACTTCCTCTCCACAGGCCAATATTTGGTGCAAAAGTTCTGTCTCCACATAATCCCATATACAAATACTAATCAAAACATCTTTATGACTTTTTTTATATTTTATTATTATGGCCAACTGGAGCAAGCCCAAAGATGAGTTAACTCACCTTTTCGCAATCTAAAATCATGAAAAAAAGTGATTTTGAAATGAAATAACATTTTTCATTTTTAATGAAAAAAAAATGCTTTGGGATTAGCATCCAAACCTCTTAAGTGGGTTTTAACTGACAGCTGAGCCACCATGGGACAGACACAAAATGTAAACAAACTTGTTCTTGCTAACTGTTGACTGTAACCTAAAGGACAGACGGCATTTTCTTAGCAGTGGTGATAAAGGAGCAGAGGTATGTGGCATAACGGATAGACATTTTACATGTTTAACAATATTTAGCACCTAAAAAGAACCATTCTTGGAAAGATTTTGAGCTGTTCAAAGTGCTGACTAGCTAACTAGCTCTTTAGCATGTCTAGCAAGATGCTAGCAAGTGCAGTTTTACTGAGACAAGTGTTTAGTGGTAAATGAACAGACAAGGGGGACTGAAAATATAAAATTACATTTCTCCCTTCTGGTTACGGATTCCTTTTCCTTCCTTCCTAAAACACAGAGGGCATACACACAGTTTTAGTTAAAAAATAACTAATTAAGTTGGACTTTAAAGCGATTGATCAAGGCGCCAAGTGGTGCAGAAGCAGTTTGAGCAAGTGCAGGTAACAAGGAGCTCGTTAACAAGGGAGTCTTTGATGAGCTCCAGGGCTCTGCTAATGGTTTTTCTTTGCTGTATGGGCTTTAAATAGGACTGTACGTTGGTATTAAATGGGTTTGATGCTGGTTAAATGCTGGTGTGACCAGACTTTAAGGGTCAGTTAACCACCAGCCCCAACCCCACCGGTGACCCTAACACCTGGAGAAAACACTGGATAAGGTAACATCATTTGGCCTGAATTTACTTCTGTGACTAAGCCTGAGCTCTGTCGCTACCCTACACTTTGAACCAATTTCCTGGAGAATCACTGGACCAGAGAAGTCATCAGTGTCTTTTGTGCTCTTTATCTCATATTACACCTTACATACATCTTTTCAATCAGTGTTAATTCTGTCAACGCAAACTATGACAGAAAATAGTCATTGACAAGCTATTTTTCACAACAAAAGCAAGACTAAAACTAAATAAAAAGTAACCGTTGAAAACAAGAACTATGACAAAATGTATTACATTTTTCGTCAACGAATAAAAACAATAATGTGAAAGACGGACGAATGGACAAATTAACTCATTACCGTTTGAATACAAAGTCGTATTCAACAACCTGTACGCTCCTGCAAAATCACACACTGTAGCCTAGCCTAGCTAGCCTATCCAGAAGGTGATTTAGCTGCTTGACCTGCTGCACTACTCTTAAAAAGAAGCATCTTGCATTCAGTAACGTAGTGTGTCTGTCAGTAATGTTAGCTGAAGCTACCGGTTCTTGAAAGAAACAGATTTATGGATTAAATTAATCTACATCAATCCACCGAGAATTAAACAAGAAACAGCAACAAAGCAGCTGGGACAAAAACATGCAGGCAGCATGCTGACATCTCTAAAAAGTAATAACAATGCTAATATGCTAATTGGCGGTCAACCATCTAAATATTCCTCTAGGTGTTCGCTAAAGAAATATCACTTCATTAGTGGATGTTTTAGCTTCTCCTCCGAAGCTAAACCCAGACAGTGAACAGCCATTTGGTGAACAAGTGAGTGAATCAGCTTCTGAATGATCAGCTGCTCTGCAGTGGAGAGAACAGGTAGCTGTATTAATGCTAATGCTAGGTGAGCAGGAACGACAGAGAGAGATCGGCTCTGTTCAAACAGAGCAGGAAATGCTAACTGGATTACTGAAGAGTCTGTTGCATTACTGCAGAGCAGAGTGACATGGACACTGTGTGTGTGTGTGTGTGTGTGTGTGTGTGTGTGTGTGTGTTTGTGAACAAGTAAACTGTCTTTTCCACTAACCTCGAGAATGACACCTGAAATCATGGTATCTGTACATAACAAACATGGCAACAGCTGTACCCTCAAAATGCTTAGATGACATAAACATTTAAAATGCATGAAAAAACTAAAATTTCACTGGCGAAAGAAAATTAGACTAAAATGTCTTTAGTTTTTGTTGTCTAAAATTAGACTAAAACTAACAAATATCAGTTGACTAAAACTGATATACATTTTCATCAGAAGACTATAAAACTAAATCAAAATCAAGTGCCAAAGTTAACACACACGTTTTCAGTCACTTCAAATGGAATGCGTTGTCACATTACATGCTTATTTGTGTCACATCCCAAGCAGTAGGCGAGCAACGCTTTTCCTTTCACTAACAAGCCATTACATGCAACTGAGAAGAAACTGGCTGCATTCCTTGTTTGTGCTTGGATCCAAATAAAAAGCCTCTGGTCTTGTCTAGCTGCAGGGGTTTCAGCTGGCTGTCTGACAACAGTTAAAAAGCCTCATCCATGTATACTGATTATTTGGGATGGAACCAATGCCATTGCAGTGTTTAGTATTCACAAAGCATATTAATTGCCACGGGACAGTGTTCATAAAAAGCATGTCCAGGCCTGGATGTAACAGAGCAAACCAGCCTCTTGCAACATTAGTCACCCGGACCAGACAAGTGCAGGCCAGACATATCTCGTCAGAGGATTGACAATGTAAGTGAAACTTGAACACAATAAACACAGTATAGGTGTAGATGTACATGCACATGTACAGTCTGTGTTATTTCCCATCATCTCCCTGGATGAGCAGCTCAGTTTGTTGGAGTCACTCCATAACTCAGCTCATTTCAAGTCTTTGCATCTTCAAGCCTTGCCAGCACAGTGAGATCATTGAACTTGTTGTCAGGCAGATTCCATTGTCGTTTCAGAATTGTCTGGAAACAAGAATCTTAAAACAAGGCAGAAAAGGGCAGAAATCTGCTTTAGCATCAAGAAAATGACTTTATTGCTATCTGCTACATTCCTCTCCTTCCTTCCCACCCTTCTGGCACTTTGATAACCTATTGGTAGTGTGGAGGAGTTGGGCACTGTGTCTGGTACTACCAAGGAGCGGAACAGAGCATTTAGCCTACACTCTCCCCCTCCACCCTCCCCTCTCCTCAGCTCTGAGCTCTCCATTATTCAACCGTGGAGGGGGGGGGGAGCATGGTGGCCAGGAGAGCATCAGCGGCAGAGCCAGTCTCAAACGATGACATCATCTCTGCAGGACTGGCAGGCAATGAAAGCTCACTGCACGGCCACCAGGCGCTGAGCGCTCTCCAGTTTGCATGTATAAGTTAGCCTGTGCTGTTAGCGACCAGCATATTTCTGACTACAGGGAGGTAGCACAATTGAGCCACTCTCCTCACAATGTGACAGTGGCTGCGGACATCCCCATACGGGTTCTTTTCAGGTTAGCCTTTACAGGTAGAAAGCAAAGAGATGACGAATTGAGACGACAAAATAAGACTAAAAAAGGATACGAAGATGAAGGCAAATTGGCCAATGCATTTGTTTAAATGAAACTGAATGTTTACAAGGCTCTAATGCAAGGCTTGTTACTGTGTGGAATGGAGGCACTCAATAGAAAATTATAAATTATATATTAAAGTTCATCTTTAAGGCTGAATGAGAAGTGGGCTAAAGTTGTTTTCACACGAGAAAAGCTTGATGGCAGCTGCACAAACTCAACCAGACAAAAACCAATGAAGATGTTTTCATACTGGAGCTAAGTGCTGCGTTACAAAACCCACACACACACACACACACACACACACACACACACACACACACACACACACACACAGGCGGCTGCAGTGCCTCCAGCCGAGCTCAGAGAGTTAAGAGTGAAGAGTCAGAGATGAATTTTGAGGAGGTTTTGAGAACCAGAATCGGCACGCAAGAGTTAAGGTTATGTGTTGTGAAGGTGTGTCAGAAGGAGTGTGTCTAGTAGTTTGAGGATGCAGCAGCTTGTGGGAGATTGATGCAGCTGTAAACACTGCTCCAGCTGCGGGTGTCATTCAGATGGATTTTACATTTTACTCTCAATGAACATATATACATCACTCTCACACAGAGTGGTAGTCTGTGAACATCAGATTTACAGACTGACACCAAAGTTAGAAGCAAAACATCTGTTGTAAAGTTGCAATGAAGGCTTGATAAGGAACTTCCGAATGATCATCTCTATCTGCTACACCTTTTCTGTCCTTGAAGCAACTACAATCAATATGTTCATATTAACAATGGATCACATGACTACTTGTATGGGAAAGGGGTTGCCAGTTGTGACAGACCCACAGAGAATTATCACCCAGCTCTACTGCTGAGGTCTCAGCGCTGTTTTCAGCCGCAGCAGGCAACTGTTTTCAGCAAAAAAGACCCACCGTACCTACATGGGCTATGGCAGCTACTGACACACCACATGGAGACAACAAGAACCGTGATTGGTCAGCATGGGCTGCTGGTTTTTCTCCTACAAGTTTAGTAGAGAGGATAATGTTGAGATGTTGATGGTGAAGACAATAGGAAGTTGAGGAAAGACTCAGTAGTCTTCTCCATTTCACTAAACACACATCTACCAAAGCCGTCTTCACTGTACCCTTCTGCTCAATGGAATCGACATTCTCTATTAGTGAAAGGACGTAAACATGCCAACTGCATGCCAGTGGTCTCCTAATAGTAATGAGACCAGGCATGTTAACGATATAAGATACCTGGATGTTACTCCAGTTCTATATGTATGTGTGTAGCACAGAGGGTTGGGCAATATGACAGTGTATACCGTGCAACGGTAGAAATGTGTCCACCAGTAGATATTTGGCAATACCGTTTCCACTGTTGGAGCTATCCCTTAGTGTCTCTGCTATATATTCAGGGCAGGCTACGTAGCAAATCAGGGCTGGATTTTCGCGTGATCTCGCAAATCCATCTGCCTTGCACAGTAACATGATTTTGGGCAGCAGGACTGCTTACCACGTTTTCACTTGACGTGAGACAGTTGGTGGTGGTAATGCACCTCTACGCTGGTTTGCCAACCGTCGCAGAAGAGAGTTACAAGAAAACATGGAGTTTCTTTCAAATTCATTTCTTAATTGAATTTACAGAACAATTACTTTCTCTGCTGCCTCCAAGTGGCCAAAAAATCGATTAGTGCAGGATTAAAGTTTGAGTTTATCAGCCATGCTTGCTACAATTGCTCATGCTGACAGTCAACCCTCTAAACAAACAGACTGTTGATGTTGGATATTACAAACCCTGCATTACATTTATGACACTATTCTGAACTTTTACTGCCAACTTATTTTAATACATTATTTTTACAATATACAGTATGTTCACGGCATCTAGAGTATGGTTAAAAAATGGATAATTCTACACACCTATCCCTAACCCATCACACCTACCTCCACGCTACATCCCGGCATTAGCAGCTAATGTTGACACTAGAAATTGTGCTGCAGTCTGATGTGAACTAGATTCCAAGGTAAACTGGCCTGAAACAGTTCTCTTATACTTTTCAAAAAACTGAAACATAAAACGCATCACTTACTCAAAAGACTTTTCACAGGCAAAGAGTTACCAGACTCCAAGTATTTAACACTGCATGTAGATGCTTTAATGAAGTGGCCACACTTTGAATCACTATGTGATTTATGTGTATCTAATGAAAATGTATATTTTATAGATTAGAGTAAAACAGACGTGTTTTTGGAATGAAATGTTCCTTTAGACGATGGTAAAAATATAAATATCTCTTAACATACCGCAACGTACAGTGCAAATTGGTGCATGCTCACTGTGTGACTTCTTACTGTTTATTTACACTCCACAGTTGTGCGAGAACATGATGATTAAGAGGGATAATTGTAACATTGGGAGACCAGAAATAGCAGTGACACTGTCTCTGAACAACAACAACAGCTGGTGAACGAACAGCACATATGAGGTTCTCATTCATAGCATTCGTTTCCTGTCTCACATTGGGAACGCCTACGGCGTGACCTCATCAGAAGCTCCTATTGCATTCTGCCAGCCAGGATTGGCTGGAACCAAGCACATCAGTGTCAGAGAGGGTGGAGACCCACACTGCGCTGCCAGTCATTCAAAAACCTCTTCTCGCTACGAGCAGAAGTTCCAAACGTATTCTCTATGGAGCTAATGGTCTTTCTGTGACCTAGCTAAACTGTCCATAGACACAAGCGAAAACTCGGTCAACGGGCGCTTGGTTCACAGTCTGTTCGGTTATCGGAGAGTGACCACTCATACTAGCCTGTCACCAAAGAGAAGTCTGGGCTGCTAACTGCGGAGAGTAGCAATACTTTCGGCAGCTAGCCAAACCAAGTGGCAACACTCTATGGTAGCAATACCCCACCAAAGTAAGAATACTTCATATTTCTCAGGTGCGCAGAGAAATATTTCATCCCCACCCAGAGAGGCTAGCTCTGTGGGCCTGGCCCGTGAGTGGTTCAATCTGAGGACCGTGGGCCTCCCTTTCAGTTTAATCGAGACCATCCAGAACGCTAGGGCCCCCTCGACGAGGTCCCTTTATGAGAGCAAATGGTCAATCTTTGAGAAATGGTGCTCGGACTTACAAGAAGTCGCCTCTCAGTGTTCTGTGGCTGCGATCTTGGCTTTCTTACAAGACATGGTGGACAAAGGGAAGGCTTTCTCCACCATCAAGGTGTACTTGGCAGCTATTTCTGCCTGCCATATTGGATTTGATGGGAAGGCTGTGGGACAGCATCCCTTGGTCTGCCGCTTCATGAGGGGCGCGCGTCGTAGGCTCCCAGTTTCTAAACCATTGGCCCCATCCTGGGACTTTCCCACTGTGTTGGATGCTCTTTCGGCCCCGCCTTTTGAACCACTGGAACAGGTGGACTTGAAAATGGTGGCTTTAAAGAAAGCTTTGTTGCTGTCTCTTGCTTCAGCTAAACGAGTGGGGAAGATTCATGCTTTTTCAGTACACCATGCGTGTACAAAGTTCTCTTCGGGGAATGTAAGGGTGACCTTACAACCTAACCCTGCCTTTATGCCTAAGGTGTTAGGGTCATGTTACCCAGTTGACCTTGTGTCCTTCTGTCCCCCACCATTCTCCTCAGATGAGCATCAGCGGTTACATATGTTTTGCCCGGTGCGGGCAATACGCATTTACGGACAGAACCAAAAGCAGTAGGAAAAGTGACCAGCTTTTTGTGTCTTGGGTGAAGAACCACTTGGGGAAGCCAGCCTCAAAGCAGCAGCTCTCTCACTGGATTGTGGGGGATATTGCTTTAGTTTATAGCTCTAAGGGTTTGCAGCCACCAGAGGGGTTGCGTGCACATTCTACCAGGGGTCTCACCACCTCATGGGCTCTTTTCAGAGGGATCTCCATTCAGGAGATTTGCGCCACAGCAAGTTGGGCCTCGCTACACACCTTCGCCAGGTTCTACAGGCTTGATGTTACGGCTCCTCCATTAGCCCATTTGGTGCTTAGTGTGGCTAAGCCACAGTGAGGCTCATTTCGGGACAGTTGGTCCCCCGGTAACATCTGCCTAGCAATCCAGGAGTCAGTATTTTCCCAATGTGAGACATGAAACGAATGCTATGAAAGAGAACTTTAGGTTACTTGCGTAACCCCGGTTCTCTGAGTAGCATGAGTGAGTGTCTCACCAGACCACCCTCCTTGCTCATTCGTAGCGAGGAAGAGATGATTGTTTTTTGAATGACTGGCAGCGCAGTGTCAGACCCTTTTTATAGTGGGAGGGTCTCCACCCTCCCTGACACTGACGTGCTTGGTTCCAGCCAATCCTGGCTGGCAGAATTCAATAGGAGCTTCTGATGAGGTCACGCCATAGGTGTTCCCAATGTGAGACACTCACTCGTGCTACTCAGAGAACCGGGGTTACGCAAGTAACCTAAAGATTTGAAGCTGTTTGACTTGTCATTAGGATGGCTCCTCTCTTGTAGCAACCGGCTGACTATAAGATGTTAACACAGAGACGGAAATACAGCCAATTAACTAAAACGCAATACTGTTGCCTTGCAACCCATCACAAGCCCCCAAGCCTCTGTTAAGCGAACGAGCTCAGCAAATGCTACCAAATTTAGCCAGTTAGCACCTGTTAGCAAAAACAATATTGATTATGAAATAAAAATGAAGTCAGATAAACCTGTTATTATGAAAATATGAATGATGAAGCAACATGTCATAATGAGTTGAGTTTTATGGTTACATTTATATATGTTACACAATTTACGCATGTGATTATTTCATATTACTTATTTATTAAATATTGAGAATATTGGGGCTCCATAATTTTCCAAAATCATCAGTAATTTTAATAATCACTTAATAGGCCTTTTTCACGGAAGACATTTTGGCATGTCACAGTAGGAAAGCACAGGTGCAGATGATGAAATGAATGATGGCTGCATTTTTTAGATAATTCAGTGGGTTTTAAGAGTATATATGTGAATGTGTGTGTGAGTGTTGCCTAAGAAGTAGAATTTTCGCAATCACCAAACATGGAGACACATAATGTCCACTGACTAGACAAGACTAGAAACTGATAACAAGAGCAGGGTAATCAAGACACCCATTGGTTGCCTTGGTGATGGCTGTTCCAGTGTCCTACCAGTACATTTAAACCCCAACCTGTGTAAGGTCACTTTAAAGCTGCAACTATGACTTGGAGTGACACTTGACAGTGAAAAAGAAGATGGTAGGGGAATCAAATTAGGAACAAACCTTGCACACATTCAACCACAGAGGAGATACTTGGCAGAGAAATCACCTGGCAAAACTTTGGTTGGAATAATAAGAAACTACCACAAAGCCTTCCAAAGTACATCTACCACAGCTCGTACCAGTCCTTTAAAACATATAGGCTTATTTCGTCCTAGCCCTGACTATTTCGGTCTCATAAGAGCCACTATCAAACCTCACAGATTAAGTATGCAAAGTAACTATACCCCACTCAGACCAAGCCATTACCACTGATTACAACACCTGCTCACGCTTCTTAACAAGTCCAGTCATAGCACTCCAAGCTAACAGGAACAACAAGCTGAGGAACAAACACTTGACGAGCTATGCATTTAGCATTTAATAACAACCTCTGCCAGTCGCATATTTCACAAGCAATGAAACCTGATCCTGGTCGAACTCTCTGGAGGCTATGTGTCCTGTTTGCTGTGTTTGGACCGCGGGTGTCACCAGACGAGAAAGCGGCGGTCAGCATGAGACAGCAGGCTGATGACAAATGATGGAGAGAAACACTTCCTTCTGCTCACTACTTCTCCTCTACGAAGCTCATACTGGGTTTGTCAACCACAGACACACACACATGCAATGACCCACACTGTTTGCATTCTCTGACCAATCCTCTAGGATTTTGTGCCCTCTTTTGCATAAAGGTTACTTTCATCTGTTTTCACCATAATGTCGCTTTATGTATTTTTACTTGTCTGTTAGTTTTCCCTCTCCCATGACAACGTATATACTGGATGTTGAAAGGGGTTTTGAACACTCATCAAATCACCTATAAAGTCTGAAGTTTCTAGATCTATATAAAAATTAAATTCAGGGAGTACAGAACCATAAACATGGTTATATGGCTTCTACATAGTGACTTACTTTTAGTCATTTACTTAATTTCAGTTTTGCATCCGCTTCTAAGGATGAAAAAGAGTTGTGGTATCATTCTCTATAGGCCCAAACTTTTAACTGTGCTCCCCTTGGGTGGCCCCGGAGCCAGTCAAGCTTCTAACTAGGGATGCAATTATTGATTAATCTGCCCATTATTTTCTTGATCCATTGATTAATCATTTGTCAGAGAATTAGGGCTGGGCAAAATGGCCTGTCAGCCACTGTGTCTGTAAGCATACCCCTATTTCTGCCACATGATTGGCTGTTCGTCTTCTTCTTCTTCTTCTGTTTAATGGCATGTGGCAACTAGTGTTTAAGGTGCATTAGCGCACCCCTGTCCTGGTGTATGGGTGGTTTAATTATATCAAACATTTACTTAACATTTGTTATATTTATCTAGAGGAAAATTATATCGCGATATTTATCTTTATCGTTTTATCGCCCAGCCCTACAGAAAATGCTGAAAAATGTCCACCACACCACACTAACCCCCAGTCCAAAACTCAAAGACATTTAGTTTTTTATCTTATTAAGACAACCTACAATCTACAGATATTCACATTTGAGCAGCTGGGAGTGAATTTGGGGCATTTATACTTATATACTATACTACTAAATATTACTTAAATGATCAATCGATTGTCAAAGTTGAAGCTAATTGTTTCAGCCCTACTTCTAACCATTGTAGAAAAGCTCTAACCTTTGAGGTATAGATCCATTCCCCCTTTACAGTTCTAGCCAATTTGTGTTTATAGTGTAACCAACTAGCAGGTCTGGTTCCCAGACCAGTTCAGTTTCATAATGATGCTGCCGTGCTAACTCTCGCTTTCCTTCTCCACTTGGAGGTGAAATGTTTTCCTGGGCAATCATGTTTCATTGAGACTGTTGCTGTTTGTTCTGAGATGCTTCATTACACTTCTTCCATCATGGTGTTGTCTGGGCGTGTTCAACAGCTTTATAATGTCTGGAAGCTAGGATAATGCAATAGTCCAGTGCAAGATGTCAGACCACTGCATGAAATGTCTTTGTAATGCATGACAATTCTATACCAGCACTAATGACTGCACCACTGCCGATAATCATACACCAAGGCTGTAAACCAACACTGGACTGGTTGAGGATAACTATGACACCAAGCATGGATTTCCCCAAAAAGAAATGCATTCAACCAAGAAAGAAGGGGGAGTTTAAAATGTTTTATAAATAAATACCCAATTTAGGATACAGTCAGGACAAACAACAGCAGCAGCTGCTGGACTGGTACAAAGGTAAACATCAGAAGGAAAATATTTGCTTTCAAATTTAGATAGAATGGGGTTAGTGACCTCCACACCAAACCCCATTTAAAATTTAGCTATCTTATGTACCCGTGCATGATTGACAAGTTTGACACTTGCTGAATTCAACATTCTCCTAATTTACCAAACACAGCTAAAATAAAGCTCTGTTTGATGTACTATATGACATGTATGCCAAATTAACACTTTCGTGCTAACGATTCAGAAATATCTCGAGTCATTCTCTTACCAGGTGTGTATAGTATCTGACGATGAGCAGAGCCACTGAATTGCCTTATTTTGAATGAAGTTTGACTGAACAGCTTACCAGTGCTACTTTACATTTATGGGGTCCTCGTCTGAGAAACTGGTATCTTAACACAAACTTAAACAATTTCATTTCAGCACGACATCCTTTTAAGAGGGTAAAGGTCCGGAAACCAACAGCTTGGACCATTTGTTTTTCACCTAGCATTAGCACCACTCTTATCTCCCCGTTATCTTCTACTGAAAATTACAAATATTACAAAATCGTATTGTTTCCTTGATAAACGGCATGAACACCTGATAGCACATAACCGAAAACGTTTCCAGAATCTTACGGGTTTTCTGGTACGTTCGGCATATTTTTAATCTACGTAGTAGCTGGTTAATTCTTACGTTTTCTGTCATTTCTGTGTCTACTTTAGGAGCTGCCACAGACAGGTTGCCATTAACAGACTGAAAGGGGGACCAGGCAGGTCTGTGTGTTGACATTCATTTAAATACCTGTTTAGTGAGCTGTAAGCTTATATAGCTAGCTACATCGAAAACACCAAGTGAACCGGCTGACACAAAAACGTTTTCTGTTCTGTTCACTGGGTATGTTGCTTTGGGGTTAAACAGGGCACTTTACACCCTTTTCTATCCACACAACAGTGAACACACAGGGCTACTTCAGCATAAGGTGCAAGAAATGATGTGACTTAGAAAACAACACTGGGGCTTGCATAATTTCTTCAAGACACCCATGCCAGCTAAGGGCAGCAGTCTGAGGTGATGCAGAGTATCAGATTTAAGAGAGTAGTACCGCTGAAATGCACTACATTACCTGTCCGTACACCTTTGGCATAGTCGATTCACCAGTGCTCCGGCGGCTTCGATGCTGCGGATAGGCGCCGGAGTCCGACCCGCCTTCAGTGGCACTAAGAGCGGCCAGGGGCAGCGCCGGAGCCGCGGCGCCTCCTCCATCTCCGTCTGGTAAATCCTCATTTGCTTCTATTGTGAAAAACCCTTTGTTTTGCGGCAGCATGTAGCGCTGCTCCGGGTGAAGACGAAGGGTCGACGAATTTATTCCAGCAACCCAGAGCACTAATAAATATAACGACCACCGAAGCAAGGACAGCATCTTGCCTGCTTGTGATATCGCCATGTTTGTGTGTATGTTTGGCTTTTGGATTAGGTAAGACTGAAGAGCTCCTTCTACTGGCAGTGATGCCCCTGATGCTGCATTCACAAGCCATGGGGATGTCGGGAAGTACTAGACTTCTCAGTTCAAATACACACAAAGGCAGTTAACAACCTCCGATGTTCCGCCACTTTTTTATTAAGAGACAACACCTCCTTAAGAGGAACACACAGTGACAACAACCACAAAAATAAAGCTGAATTTGAAAAACAAGACATGAAAAGTCATACTAAATACTTACTGAATACGAATTAATGACATGTGAAAAACTGGGAAATTAGCTACATCTCAGGATAATTTATAACTACAAGCAAATGCATTACATTCATGTATCTTACACAAAGTTCTTACCAACCCTCAGTTATGATAACACTTCTTTCAATATGTTTAGTGTCAGTTACATTAAAAACATAATGTCATTAATTTGCTGAGGCTGAAAGGATAACAAGAAAAGTGATACAGGGCCTGATATGAAAACATTATGATAACGCTTTCATTAGAATAATCTAACTACAACTGTGCATTTGCAGTGTGTGCATGATCATTTAATTAACTTATTATTATTATTATTATTATTATTATTGATTTGCAACATTGCTAACAATGGCCTAATACAGTATACCCAGAGATGTTAAAGGGATAGCCACTTTGGTAAAACAGTTTGGCAAAATCTCTGATGGTTGACAAATTTATAATCGGTGTCATTATATCAGAGAGTCCCAGTCAAGTTTCAAGTCTATTAGAGCAAGTCTCAAATCAAGTCACAAATCTTCAAAAAATTGCAAGTTAGTTGCAAGTCTGAGTATTTCAGAAACTGCTGATCTACTGGGATTTTCACGCACAACCATCTCTAGGGTTCACAGAGAATAGTCAG
>LKNJ01004802.1:0-28316 GCA_002120245.1 Maccullochella peelii | reverse complement strand
AACCACAGCTCCAGACTCCGCAGCTCTGCAACCACAGATCCAGACTCCACAGCTCCGGAGGCAGATTGAGAGGAGGGGGGGTAGAGAGAGGGGACTCTGCTGAATGCGTTACTGTAAAATATGTGTTTGTGGTGTTAAAAATGTGGGAAATAGAGAAAGGTCCCTTTTCCCTCCGGAAAATTCTATTCGTAGTTAACATTGGGGTCAATGGGGAAGATGGTATTCCTGTCACTTTGTGGTACATAGCCCAAAAAGTAAATTTGCTTAGATAGTTACATTGTTCAAAGAGGACAATTTGTGGGAGTAAGAGGAAGTTGAAGAGATTTTTTTAAGGAGAGTTTAACAACTTAACCCCACTCTAACTCTTCGGGGAAAAATCCATTCAATATTTCACAAAGTATGAAAGATACAAACACTGAAAGTGATTTTGATATGAGCTGAACATTTATAGGTGGAAATGAAGTTTCTATTTTGGTGACCAGCAATCCCAGCAATCATACCCCATACAAACCCCATTCAGATCCTCATCCTCATTTAGCACCCATGACAGCTGTATGTGCTGCATGGACGGGAGGTTTCAGTGTGTGAAGGTGGCCTGGGGTACGTGTCCAGCATGGAAAAAGACATTGTCTAATTGCTTAGCTTCAAATAGCCTGAGGAGGGTGAGTTTGTGGGGGGGTTGCCCCTTCTTGTTAAATCACCACCCTGACCTTTGCCCTCACTGTGGCCACTCTGGGTGATGCTACTGCACATGGATACACATGGCCAGCACTAATACCGATATGTATAAACACATACATGGGCAGACACTGAGAGATACACACATGATACATCACTGACATCACTGTGGTAATAACAGAGATGACCCCAATCATCAGAGGGAGAAAAAAGGGAAACTGAGCCCCAATCCCTTGCCAAGGCTATATTTTATGGTCGGCCTCCATTGTGCCCCCCTGATGACATGGCACTGGAGGATGATCACCTATAAAAGAGTCCAGCCGAGGTGCAGATTAAAAGTACAAATCACATTGTAAATGACTGAGCTGGGGTGCACTGTTTAACCTCCATCTTGGTCTGGGGGGGTTTAAACCACAGTGGTCCTGTGGTTCCAATCTCTCAGCTTGACTCAAGGAAGATAAGAGATAACAGAGCACAATGTTGGGACAAAAGATCAAAGGAACTGTGTGTGTGAAGCTACAGTACACCACTGAGGGAGGGAATTAAACCAGGTGTCCTACCACTGAGCACATGCGGCTGGATCTGAACCTTCTTGTATTCTCTCCTTTCTTTTCTCCTCCAGCGCCACATGGAAGCAGGTTGAGGAGCAACTCTGATGACATTAATTTCCCCACACGCGGGATGTCTCCTGTGTTAAGGAGCTAAGTGTAGCTCTCTCTCTTTCGCTCATGCCACGCATAACGTTCCCACCAGTGAATATGTCACGTCTGCTGATGAGCGTCACCTCACTTATCCGTGAAGCTCCCCAGACAAAGTCCCCCCAGAGACAGAGGGATCTTGAAATAATGGAACATGATCTTGGACTGAGTATAATCTCAGCATGCATCCGCTGCTGCTCCCCACTTCTCCCTAGAGCACAGAGGGGAAGGTCATCCATCAAAAGTCACATATTAGTCATCGAAATGTGAGCGGTGTGGGGTCGAAACATTGACCCAATATGATGCGGAGATGCAACAGGCATAGAGGTCGACTCCGTATCGACCAAAGGAAAGACGGGAGAGGTGGGGTGGGGAGGGCTGTTGGATGGCGTACCAGAGTTCTCCTCCTCCCAGGCTGGGAGATGAAGAGGACTGACAAATGAGTGCACAGCAGCTGGGTAAGCCTCATGAGAAATCTGGGCTGTCTGCAGGCGTAGCAGACAGAGTGGGATGATTGGCTCAGGTTTGGACTCAACTCCCTCTCCGCAGAATATCCTCCGCTGTCTCCAGTCTCAACATGCAGGTTGTTCAAGGCGACATACGGTTGAGTGCCGTGAGTGTTTGCATGGTGACACATTGATGTTTTGCCTCCTTTTCCAATTCCTTTTCATTTGACATGGCACAATGACAGTGTATTTAAAGTTCAGACTGTCAGCTTTAATTTAAGAGTAGTCTCAGACAAACTGGTTGCGTTGTTAAAATAACTACCGTCATCTATTTACTTACTTACCCTCCAACATATTAATATTATGATCATTAAAGTGCGAAAGGATGCTAAATTGAAAACATAAAAGAATTTAACATCCAAATGTAGGACTTCAATACACAGTAGAGTCCTGATTCTTCACTTATCCAACTAAATACCACTGCAACTGAAAACAAGAGGGACCATGTCCAAAAATGGCTGTAGCTGCTCAGTCATTCATCCGATGTGGCTGTAAAATCTTACATTCACATCATAATCTGTGTGATTTTACATCCAAAGTGCTAAGAGTGGCAAGCCAAAATGTTAATGTACTGCTGTGCCAACAGAGCTGATGGAGCTCACTCTTCATGCATATGCATATTCCTCTATCCTACCCAGAATTCCCCCTGCAACCCTCTCCCAACCTGACTGAGGTTTCTAAAAACGGCAGAAAGCTTAACGTCTGTGACAGCAGACGTCACACTGGAGGAAAGCGACTTTGATGAGACCCATGCTTTTAGAGGCCTCTTTTGTTAGCAGGGAGAGAATCACACTTTACAAGATAAATTATCCCGCTAGCAGCCAGTTTAGACTGTGTACAACCAGATAAGGTTGCCAAGGAAACCCTCCTGGAGAACCAATGAGCTTTTTTTGCCATATGAGCCTCCTTGATCTGTGCAAACAATTAATACCTTACCCAGGCTGAAGGGAGGGAGCTGGGGAAGTGGGAGGCAGGCACAAATCCCCAGGTGCTTAGTACACCACTCTCTCCCTTCAGCTATGTGAATGAGGACATGAGGTAAAAAATGCCACAAATGGATATTGGGCAGGAAGACACTGAGGGATGATGTATGACTCATTGTGCATTAATTCAATGAGAGAACAGCATTTCACTCCATAAATCTAATCTGCACACGTGCAGTAGCACACATCACTAATGTAATTTTAATGAATGTTTTGAATGCACAGCCATAAAAGTGCCATTATATCCCACCACATCCATCGAGAACCCCTGATGTACAGAGCTGCTGGGGAGCCATTAGGATGCATGAGTGACTTCGACTCGCCACAAATCAATGCTCTGGGGCCCTATCTATTACTGACATCCAATTATAGCAATGGACATCCGCTTAGAACTGCTACTAAGTGCTTTAGTCTTTTTATTGACTACCTGTCAACTGCCTGCACACAGTGGAGCTATTGGCTAATAATCAGTTATCGATCTATCCACGTCAAGATCACCAGCATGTTAAGTGTATAAAGAGTGTGAGGAGGTCGACAGTGGTCAGAATAGATAGACGTAACACCAACATGTGCATGATTAGTCCAGTAGTCATTAACTAGGCATTTCACACCATTCAGCATACTTAATTAGAAAGCTAATTTTGTTCAACTTTGATTAGTGCTGGCTTGCAATGAAAGTAATTACCCACAACATTAACTAGGGAGGAAATTGGCTGTAATTGAAAAAAATGTTGAAACAAATGGTCAGGATGCTACGGACAACAAAGTGCAGCAAGGGAATGACAACGAGTCAATAAGAGGCCTACAGGATGAGCGGATGGTTTAACAGCGCTGGCAGGTGAGTCAGGTCACAAACCTTTACATGTTTATACTGGAGATGAATGGCGAGCAGTGGAGAAGGCAGGCTGTGATTGTGCCTGCCCGCTTCATTGATTAATTACAGTCATTAAGTGGTTAGAAAGTCACCTCACCTGGTGTAAGGGGTGGAATTCACTGGCTGATTAAAATTAATCACAGTCAAAAAGCTGCAGGAGGCCAAGTCCCCAGAGAGCACGCCCCACTGCTGAGGAGAGAAATTGAGTTTTACTCATACTACTGCTTCTGTAGGCACACAAATAAACATGAACTTATTCCATGGACTTTTATTATTCAAAAATACAGCACAAAAATACACACAAAAAGAAAAATTGGTTTTCACACAGAGTGCAAACCTCAAAAGGACATCTTCATAGAATATTAGTACGCTGATTTCAAAGCTACAGTTAATATTGTTAGTAGCAGTTGTCGTTAATGTTCGGCGCATATAGAAGGACAGGGACAGGAACAGGAACAGGACTACCTCCTTGTACAGTTTGCAGTCAGGATGGACCCCTGTAGGATACTAGATCGACTTTCTCCTTCTGACAAACTCCCTTCATGTACAATACACTTGCTCCCACACACAAAACACACAGACGGTAGAGTTTAAGATGAACTGACAGATGTAATTTCTTTGTCCAGGCGTACCCAGGTCTCAATTTTTGGTGTTAGAAAATAGCTGAGACATCAAATCTTCCAGGAAGTACAGGGGCCAAGACGTTTCTACAGCTGCCACCTCCCCTTAGATCCTAGAATTCACACACACTTCCTCAATCACACTAGGGAGCATTTATACTGTACTGACAAGACCCACACTGCCCCTCCTCTTCTGTTTTAGATATAGATTTGCCAAGCACAGCACGGCAGAGAATCACATATACACAAACATCATCTTTATATCATTCGACTGTGTTGTGGTTAGATAGAGTTACTTCAACAGGATATTTATACATACAGCCAAAACCATTTATGTTAAAAAAACACATCAATTTACTTCATTTTAAATAAAGTTTAAAAAAAACTTTCTGAATACAAAATCAAAGCTTTAAGACAGTGATAAAGGTTTTGATAAGCGATGGAGGAAATTGTATGAGGTCAGTGGGTGTGGGAAATCCTAGCCTGGACCTGATTGAGGGTCACTGTATACTGATTATTATATTGTTCTAGAGGCTGTAGGGCTATGATGGCCATTCAGGATGATGCTACTGCACACAGCACAGCACGGCACACATTGGCGGACGTGCTATGACAACTCAACTGGGGCAACAAGGCACAATAGAAGTTATTAGAATCCAGCTGTGAGGTCTGTACAGAGGTGAACTCAGGGGAGGTGTGTAAGGCTGAAATAAGGAATAGAATAAGGCGTCAGAGCAAAAAGAAACAGTTTGCCCACTCCAAGTATTCATACTGGGTTTTTTTGTAAAGTAGCAGACAAGATGTGATGTTGGGCTTTCAAAGGTCTTTGCAAACAATGGTTTAAGCGTAGAATAACCCACAAACCGCAAGGACTGGCCTATAGCAACTTACACCGACTGACGGAGCGGACATTTAGAATGATCCAGGCTGCAAAATGAACTCAAACCAAAGTGGATGCACAGCAGTCAGCATTCTAAGACGTTTCACATTAGTTCCTCTTTGTGGACACTTTCTTCATGTACACAGGCTTTCCATCCTTCATTAAAAAGTCCAATTAACAGAAGCCATGAAAGGTTTCACACTGACCACAGAGAGGTTAATCAATCAATACTGGCTCCTTGTAATGCAACTGCAAATAAGGAGGATTACATATGCCAGACATCTGAGGGGGGTAGCTGATACTAGGGATGATGATTAAGACTCTGTGCTCTTGTTCTGCTAATATGGTGTGTGGGTGTGTTTGGGGAGGCCAACGTGTTCTGGTGGTTGCAGGGGTTAGGGGCCTGTTGACAGTCAAACACAATCAAAGCTGATTGCTCAGTGAACCTTGCTGTCCAGCTACCCCCCCTTATTCCCCTATACGATACCTCCTCTAAGATCTCTGGAGGAGGGATGGGGGTCTTTTTTTGTCTTTTTTTTTTAAGCTCGGTCATGAAGCAATAATCCAACCAATCACAAGACGTGGTGGGCTGAAACACCCCCCCCCATCCAAACCCAGACTGGACAATTCAAACAACAAATGGTTCAACAGAAAACGGCTGACCTAAATAGACACTTTTCAACTCGGTCGAAGGATTAATTCAAATCTGTGAATTTTCTTCTAATAAGTCTGTCTTTCAAATTTTCATTTTCATTTTCAACATCTCATTTTATAATAAATTCATGGAATTAAAATTTGCCAGAAACTAGTAGAGACTAGATTGCCTGAAAAATGATCATACTGCTATGTGGGCATTAAAAGACAAATTAACTATATTTCCCAAACTCCCATTCACATACACACACATACAGCTGCAATTCTATACATACATGCATGCATACAGCTGCACAGCTGGCCAATTAGGGGCCTGGATCTGTTTTGAACATACAGTATCTCTACAGCAAGAGCCATCTATATTAAAAAAAAACATGCATTCACTTATGTACAATATAATTTGTATATTGACCATTCTGCTTTATAACCACACTAATTCATTTTTCAGTGAGAAAGTCCAGGAAGTAAAATTCATAAAAGTTTTTTTTTTGTTTTGTTTTTTTGTATTTGATAAAAAGTTAATGTGCTCTGTTGTGATTCTGGTACAACTCAAATTCTCTTCTCTGCACCGCAGTAGAGCCAGACCTTCATAAGAGGAGCATACCCCCATTTGTAAATAATGAAGAGCTACAAGTCAGGCGAGTCAGCCCATCCCAGCTCTTGCTCCATCTTTATTGGCTTGTGTCCTACCCCTTTCCTCCGATCTCTCCCCTCGTTGCACGGTCCCTTCTCAAGAAGAGGACAGGTTAGACGATCGAGCCGTCCCTGTTCTGGGCAGGGATCATGACAGGGATTGCCCCCATGCGGCTGAGGTTGCGGCCGGCCATCTTGGCAGCAGTGGGCGGGGGCAGAGGGGCGTGGCTCGGGGGCCTCTCAAACTCCTCTGATGAGGGAATCTTGTCATACTGGGGCTGCATGGCGTACTCATGCAGGTTGGAAGGCGACATGGAGCCCAGGGAGGAGCGCTGGCTGCCCGCGGTGAAGCTGCGAGCCGTCGAAACGCGACTCTTGGGAGGGGGCACGTCCTCTCTGAAAGAAAACAGAGACAGTAGCACATTTAGACAATAAGACAAGACTGTAAACTCACTGTCATTAGCTTAGCTGAGTGTCAAGTTAGAGGAACTGAATAAGGAAAATGATTTCCTCAGGTACACAGGTAGAAAAGTCTGGAATGTCTGGCACTTGCTGCCCACAGTGAGGAAAACAACGAATACTTAAAGAGTCTGTATGAGTCATTTCAAGAGCGAAACATGATTTGACTCAATAAGAGAAATAATTGGAGCTGGCCCATTTGATTGGTTGGGGCAGTGTCTGCACTGCTCATCCACACTGACTCTGTAACAGCCTGCAGAGACTGAGCTGAGCAACCAAATACAGCTATGCCCTATACTCCCTCTGCCACCACATTAACAACTAATAAGCAGCAATAATCCAGTTAAATGCTCAATCAAACTGAGCCTGAGGGGCCACAGTGTGTTTAGTCCATAGCTTCATGCTGTGGTGTTTCAGCGAATGTGTGTGTGTCTGTGTGTACGAGACAGGACCAGTGGTCTAATCCTCTTTGTCCTACAGCGTGAGCAGTGTCACACTGTGGTCTTAGACAGATTCAGTCCGCAGCAGAGAGATAGTAAGCCCAGGGGTTGAACAGAGCCCGGGGGCCGGATGGAGAGTTGGATGGCGAGGGAGGGGTGAGGTTAGGGTAGGTGGCTCTGGAGGGGGGGTGGGGGGTTAGCCAGCAGCAGACATGACACAGGATCCACAGAGAAAACAAAGCTTTCAAACTGATTACCACAGCTGTTTATTTGAGGAGGGGTAAAAAAAGAAAAACGCTGATGGAGGAAAAACATTTTCATGGTTGTTGGGGCTGTTGGAGATGTGTTGTTGTGTGTATGTGTGCATGTGGGTATCTGAGATGACCACAGGTCACACTACATGGGGAGCTGAGAGTAATAATCACATCTACCCTGTGCATTTTGGATGCTTACATTCAATCCAGTATTATACAGCCTGAGACACATTTCTCATTATATAGCAAAGACTACACAGTATTACAAAACATTCTTCCATCAAAAGGGAGCTTTGGCTATCTGTGAGCCAAGTCCCATTGATGTTTTAGTGAGTGTACCTTATCTCATTGCAGATTTCCTTCTCGTACTTCTTCCTGTGACGGGCACGGCAACAGCAGAAGAGGATGATGGCAATAATGATGAGGATCAGGAGTACAGCAATTATGGCTCCTGCGATGATGCCTGCAGTGTTGGGGGCTGGACAACACAAGGAAGGTTTGGGAAATGTAATTTGGGTAGGTGCTTTGACCATGGTTTTGAGTGCTCACGCCTCATAACAAGTGACTGTTTCAGCATCTAGCACCTTTTCTCAGCTAATTTCAAGAGATCCTCCTAGCACTAAAGTGCAAATTATAGTTTCTGCATCCGCATGGCTGCAAGGCTCTGCGTGATGTAAATTTCATCATCTGTCGACTGGACATGTGTGCGCAAACTCCAAATCTAACATAAACAGAACCGTGGGCCGTTTTGGAGTATATCTGGCCCTTGAGGATGAGTTTGAAACAGAAGCGGGATCAAAGAAAAGTGTCAAAGAGTCAAGAGGGCAAGAATGAGTATGTCTGGCACATTCTACAGCACACTCACAAAATAGTGGTCCAGAGCAGATAAAAACAGTACTCAGTAACAACACCAAAAAATGTTTGTAAAATGCGATAGCAACATCATGCTCCAGCACTCAGATACAGCTTCCCAATGCTGCAGCACTCGTGTGGTACCACAGCTTCTACTACTCAATAAGTAGTAGTAACTGCCTAAATCCTCAAACCTTGTCTACGGCATTTGTGAATCAAATGTATACCTTTCTAAATGCAACAGAAATTCAGTAGGACTTTTATTTCAGTGGTGGAAACATTGAGTGCCATGTTAGAACACTGCCATTTGGCTTGGTGAAGTCCATTCATTTTCTATGTTTAGCTGTGATAAACTGATTTTTACTGCAGTCACCTTCATCTTTTATTTGTTGGGGAGGTCATATTGAACACAACTGAGCTTTGGCTGTATGTGTGCTAGCACTGATAAATGTACCACCAGTACAGCCCCACAAAAAGTACATTTTCCATAAGTGTAGAGTAACCTAATGAATCCCAGATGCACACTTTATGATCCAATAGAAAGAAAAACTTACTAAGGTAGCACATGTGTACATTTTTAACCATGCTAGTGACATGGCTTCTAGGATGGCCATGACATTAATCAATTATGAAAATTATCGTTAGTTGTAGCCCTAATCTCAACAATTATTCCATGGGTTTCCATGAATTCGGGTACAAACACTAATGTCCCTCTCAGCATGAATTGTAATCACTACTGTGATCCTTTTTTCCACCTCAGTGGACATTTGTCTTTGCCTTCTCCCAAGGTACAGCAAAGGTACATACAATGCATAAAACATAGCACACCTTTAAAACATACAGAATATACAGTTTACAATATACAATAGTGCAATTTGTCCAACACTGTGGTTCATAACCAAACACCTGCAGAGTAATAACTTTCCACCAGCGTTAACTGTAGTTTGTGTTTTGAGGTAGCAAATGTCAGCATGCTAACATGCTAAACGAAGGGCTTGTGTCCACGTAGCATTTTTTCTGAGCGCCAGCGTCTTTTTTCAATTGTTTCCTATGAGAAGCGAGCGCATGCGGCCGCAGAGAAAGAATGTCTAGAGAAAAAGTGCCTTTTTTTCCCAGAGCGGTTCGCCTTTTGTGTGCAGCCGCTTTGAGTGCTTCTAGCTGAAAATCTCTCAACTTTTCAAAAAGGCACTGGTGTCGTGACTGGCACTATTTTCAGGCAACCAATAGATAGGACGGCACTCATCACCCTGCTAACCAAGAAGATGGAGGAGAAGCTTGTTCTTGCCGTTTCTGTCTATCCAGAGTTGTACGATATGTCCGACAGAAACTATCATAATAGAGACAGAAAAGCCTATTTGTGGGAGAAGATCGGCCGGACACTGGATTTTGCTGGTGAGTGTGCTATTATCATGCACCCACATCCTCCTTGCTCTATGGCTGTCAGATTGAGCGGTGACAGCGGGGATATCACCATTACTAAGCTCATCCATACAAAGTATGAGGGCACGCACGCACGCTATGGGCGATATGTATTAATTTCACAACGGCAGACCACCGCTGGCGCTCAAAAAAACCCCAAAAACGTTATGTGGACACAGGCCCAGCGCTCCCCAGTGCCCTGCCAGCGCTTTTCTGCCAGAAAAAAAATTCTATGTGGACACAAGCCCTAAGATAGTTCAAATGGTAAACATTATACCTGTAAAATTAGCATGTTAGCGTTGTCATTGTGAGCATGTTAGCATGATGACGTTAGCATTTAGCTTAGAGTACCGCAGTGCCTAAGTAGAGCTTCACAAAGCTGCTAGCATGGCTGTAGACTCTTAGTTTTGTTCTCAATATTAGCTCATTGTTAACATGTATATTTTGGTCACTTGGGCATATAACTGTACTCTTGAAGGTTCAAAGCCTGAGGGTACACTGACTTTAAAGAAAGAAGAAATTGTTCCATATTGTACCTGTATAGGGTACTGCCCCTGTGACAAGCTTTTGTTGTCCAATAGTACAATTCTCCTGGACCTTTTATTTTAGTGCAGCTAATACATTAACCAGCTGACCATTTGACAGCAGTTTTAAAAAGCGGCCAGACAGCAAAGCAAAGTCTAAATGTGAAGAGGCTGAATATAGGTTAGTGCATCAACATGAAGTTAGGTGGGTACTCACGAGGTGTCACGTTGAGATACAGTATACATTCCTCAGTGCCAACACGGTTTTTGGCAATGCAGCGGTAGGTGCCAGATGTGCTGGCAGATGCGTTCCTCACGTTAATGGTGCCTCCCACAGGATCTGTAGTGAGGGCGGAGAACACATCAATGAAAGGATGACAGTGCTAAACAGAAAGAGGACCTGTGTGTAGGACTTTTACGTTTTCTATTTGTTTGGTAGTGCTTGTGAAAAAGTCCATTACCCAACACAGCAGAGGCAGGCAGCAGCTTGCTGTCACTGGTCTTCTCCCAGCTGTATTGCAGGGGGTTGGTGCCCTCGCTAGATATGCACCTAAGCACAACGTCTTTGCCTTCCTGTGTGGGGCCTTCGGCGTAGCACCGGGGCTTGGAAGGCTTCACTGTGAAGAGAAATGAAGGAAAGTGATTGAGAGAGGTGAAAGACAGCGGACACAACCAGGTGGCTGCATTAGCTCGGAACAACATAGTCCTCCTGCCTGTTATGTTTCAATCTGTCATGTTGTGGGCAAGTTGTGTGTCTGTGCATTTGTAAAGTTGATTTGCTCCCTTGCTCAAAGCAGCAGTCATCAGCGTAATGAGAGCTGTAATCAGAGTAATTGATACAGCTGCTATCATTACAGGAGCTGTCACTCAGGATAATCGCAAGGAAGAAGGGAACTGTGTGCCATTGGACACACAAACACACATGCATGTAGCGTTCAGGGTTAAGGATGGAGGCAAAGCTTTCTGTTTTAAAGCCGAACGTGTGCAAACACTCCTCGGTCAGTCAGAGCGCTGGCAGGAGATGAGATGGGGGATTCAAAAACAAACAGAGCTCCAAATTAAAAGCACACCAACTCCAGCAGAACCCAGACACACAGTCAGCCAGGCGAGGAGGAAAAAGGGAGGGAGAGAAAAAGCGAAAAGGACTATGAGGGGAATTGTTTGGACAGAACAAATCTGAGGCCACAATCCAAGTCTGTGCTCACTGACAGAAAGCTGACATCATGGTGTGCTAATAAATGGGTTCTGTAACAACAAAACCCTGGAGTGGTGCTCTCCAGATCTGAACCAGGTGTCGGGTGGGAGGGGGGAGATTAGCAGGCATAACCGTAAGGATCAACAGTAGACTGACAGTACTGAGTGCTCCTACTAATCTAATAAACACACGAGGTCAGGACGGAGGGGGCAAAACAGAGAGCGGGAGAGCAAAAATTAAGTGAGCGCTGATGGACAGATGGTATAGTGATGGGGGCCAAGGCTGTACAGCTCCTAACTCACTGGCCTGCTCTTTGCTGCTGTTGCATTGCACCCACACACCCACACACACACACCCACACACACACACACACACACACACACACACACACAATGCACAGTAAATGTCAGAGAGCTATGACATTTTGAATGCATCTTTTAAAGGTGAAAGTCAACTTGACGCGTCTGAGCGCTATAACACACAGCTCCTCATATTAGGACTGCTGTCCGATGAGCAGATTTATTTGTTTGAAGGATGAGGTCAAAGAAGAAGGTGACAGAGGCTGGAGGCGCACAGAGAGATAAAGGGCAGAGCGATACAGCACGCCTGGCTCTGTTAAACGAACAACGGATTGAGATTTATGAGTTGCACAAGGCTATCTTGTGGACAAGATAAGTAGAAAGGGATTGCTAAATTGTGGTATTCATTGCGGTCGGGAGGCGCACAACTTCCAAGAGTGACGACTGATTGTTAAATGGTAAAGTGAAATATAAGCATCTAGTGAGCACTAAAGCCAGGCAGACAGAATTAAAGAGCTTTGCTGTGAGATCCTGGATGCCATGAGGATTGTCTGGACCTCAGGCAGGCAGAGCTAAACGATTGGCTGTTGAGAGTATAGGTGGGGTCTAGTCAGAAACAGTTGTGAGAGCTGCTGACATGCAGTGCTGAACTCCAGGTGGGTACTCTCCTCCTGTTAACTTCAATGTCCTGCTGCAACCAGAGGAGAATACACAACAAGGGATGCTACCCCCTGTACAGGACCTGGACAACATGTACACTGCAGGTGTCAGCATGTGTGCACACCTGCACAGAGCAGTGTTTGTGACAAGCCACAGAGACACCCAGTGTATAAAGTGAGGTGTGTTTATGTTTGTGCACACACATGCATTCACGTCTGCCCTGTTCGTGGGACCATCCACCTTGTGACAAAATCAACCTGAACGTAAAGTGCAGAGCAAGCAAGATGTCCTCGCCTCTCCTTGGTCAATGTTTCTTTGCTAAGATCACCCCCACCCCTGGGGTCAATAGCTAGCAGCCTGACAGACAGCTCGAGGCTACAGAAGCTGTCTCTCTCATGCACACACGTGCACGCTATAGCTAAAGACGTCTGCATTTTAACCATTTTACAAACATCTTAGTTGCCAAAGTCGACAAATGAAATCAAAATAAGGAGTACAAGAACCACTAGAAGTAACAGTGGACAATACTACAAAATAGTAACAGTAACCCTGGAGTGATCATATATGAGAAATACATTTTAAGACATATTGTCTGAGGAGAGAGACACATGGGTTTTTGATTCATTAACACAGACACTTGAAGAGCATGAATGAGTGGAATGTAATAGAAATGTATCAACAATGGATATGATACTGTATAGAACTGGTATTTGCTTGTGACTGTTACTGAACAATGATACAACCTCAGCCTGTGCTGTTAGTTTCTATTTTACACAGGATTGGTTAACAAGCCAGTGTTGATGTTTGTTTTCCAATAGCCTTTCCATGTCTTTCTGGTTGAGCTAGTTGATGCAGTGCAGTCACTTTTGTACACACAATCTCACGTCAACAAGAACAGCAGCCACTTTCTGATGCTTGCCCTATCTTTAGAAAGGAGAAACCATTTCGATGACAGGGCTGTGATAATAACACAATACACTGCTTACTTACAACACAGACTAGTGAAGCGCATGGGGGTTGCTTTTCCCATATGCAAATACTGGGCAGGTTTTGGGAGGCGATTCACTTTCGACATCATTTAGTCAGTTGACCAATCAGCGAGGCCACTGTGTGGGTGAGTGTGTGTTTGCCTAGGGAGTGAATCATCTGACTTATACAACTCTGATGTGTCACCCATTTCATCACGTGTAGCAAAAAGCCAGCTGAGTGCATACACTCCGTTTCTTAGGTTTGTCCACAGTTTTTAAAAGACAGCATGACATTGTGCATTAATTACCTTTGCCTGTACCATCTAAGGTGTTAAATAATGTTTCAATATGAATAATGTGTAATCATTTTATGTTGTTAATATTATAGGAATACAGCTAATATTGTAAAATATTTGCATAGCAACAACATTAAATATTCAGTTCATTTAAAATGGGAGCTGTAATTAAAAAAGGAGCAATATTCATCAAGACTAATACTTAATAAATTAGAAATCAACATAAAAAAATCAACATAAAAAATAACATCTGGATTATCATTTTAGACATAATCACAGAGCATCTAGGCTGAATATAGAATTGGGTCACAAAGGGGACAATGCTCTACAGCCTCCAGGAAGGTCATGCACTCGATTTTTGAAGGGATTACATCAAAACAGCCAAGGAGGGCAAAGGGCGTGTGATTTGGTGCATTGCCACTGTGTAGAGAGAGAATTTACCCTGTGAGGGGGAAAGAAAAAAAAAAAAACACCCCACCAGAGTGTGTTCAGTGGTTTGTTCCACTCACCCATGACGATCAGCAGCATCTTCTTGCTGCGGATGCCGGGAGCCTTCTTCACCTTACACTGGTAGGTGCCTGAGTCAGATGACTTCAGCCCCGTCAGGTTGATGGAGGCATCGCCGTTCTTGGGGTCGGCTGAGTTGAAGTGAACGCGACCCTTCATGGGGGCATAGTAGTCCTCGTAGGCCCTGTCACCTGAGTACAAGATCACCTGGATGTGGAAAGGGGGGGGCAGGAAAGACATTTTAATTAACAACTTAAACTTGCTTTATAAGTTTACAAAAATAAAAGTCCTTCTTGGAAACAAACAAAACAAAGGCCTTGAAATAACAGTTTCTGTGCTTTCTGAAAGCAGAGGCCTTGATCACTGAACCAGCCAAAAGATATGAAAGAGAGAAAGCACCCTCCTCTTTTATCTCTGCAATGGCCTTCAGCCCCACAGCCTGTGCTGTTCTGCCCTTTCTGTGCTTAAGAAGAATGAAGGTGGAACTAACAAAGCGACCACTGTGGAGCCAAATCAACACCTGCTGTGTCAACAAAGAGCAGTAGCCCCCAATTCTATCCCACCACTACACCCCACACACACACACGCACGCACACAGAGTTTGGGTCTTGAATGCAGAAAGGAAATGCCTAGAAATAAAGGCCAGGTAGAGCCAACAAGAAACCTCATAGCTAGTAGCTGTAGTGAAGGAGGGGGGTAAAAACAAGGAGGGTAAAAGAAAAGCAAACAACAATGAGAAGAGTGCTCATTCTCTTTCATAAACACTGGCATATTCTTCCACATTTCCATGGAGACGGTTTTCAACAGGCTTTTCTGTGCCACGATCAACACCAGGCATATGCACACTTGCACAGCAATACCCCTGGGTAGAGAGGAGGAGAGAGGAAAAGACTAAACATGGCAGGAGGAGAGGAAGAATAATGAAGCCATCAGAGGAGACAGAGCACTCAAAGGAAGAACGAGAGGAGTAAAACAAAGGGAAACCGAGTCAGTGAGGTTCTGGTGTGTCTACAGCAAGTTGCCTTTCTGCTTCATTACCAACTGCCAGACTAGTTCCTGGAGCTGCAAGGCAGGCGTGCTCGCAATGGGTGCCATGTTCATATTGTACATATTAGCCACGTAAACAGGTAATGCAGTTAAAATTCCTTGTGGCTCTCAGAGGAGGGAAAGCTATCCTTATAACTTGGGGTTCAGAACATCAACAGTAATAACAGCAATATGTGAGATGAGACCATGGGGGACAGGAAATTAAATTGCCCCAAGCTCAGCCAGACAAGAACTCTCACTTGGGCTCAACCACTTCACAGGCACACAGATGGGAGTGATTACACACATGCACACCTCTAGCACAAAAATCTGAATTGCACAATAACCTTGAGAATCATGATCCAATGAAAAAAGAAATCCCATAAAGAGCCCGGGGAATGAAAATGAAAAGGGCAAATGACTAGACAAGCAGGCGGGGGCTGGAAAGGACAGAAGAGCACCCCAGCCTGTGTGCCGCGTTTCATAACAGGTAGGACACTCAATGATACAATCGCCACCTGGCCTGGCCATTCTCAGTGGACGGATCATGCTGCAGCGGTAAAAGACCTCCATTGGCCAGCCTTAGTTCCATCAGACACATGTAAAGATGAGGTCATTGTCATGTGACGCTGTTGCTCAGGGAGGGAAGAGGAAGCGGTGCAGATCATTTGAGAGGCAAAGCAGAGAGCCGCGATACCTGTATACTCTAAACAACCTGCAGAGTTTTGGTGGGAGCGCAGCACCGTGTCTCTGTGCTTCCACAGAGCCTTTCATGTTGAATGACTCAGAGTGCTGCTGCCACATGCTTTCACAGGAACAGCTCTGCTCCAAACTGCAAGGTTACAACAGAATCACTGTCTGAAAATGCATTCAAATAGCTATAGAGAATGTAACAGAATGTGGCCATGAGCATTCATGACCATCATTGATATACAAACACATAATGCAATTTTCACCACACAGTGTCACGGCTTTACGTCCTCCAATACTTTGTCAACATGCACAAATTCCTGTCGCAGTAACCTCAGTAAACAAAAGGCTCTGCTGCTCAAGTACAAAGGAGACAGTTTGTACGATATGGGATAAAGCTATATATTATGAATGTATTTTTTCTGAGCAAATTCCTCTCCTATTCACACCGGTCAGATTTAGTTTTCATAATTGTTTTCCTCTTTGTTCTCACAGTGGTGGCAAATGCTCAGGGCACACCCACCCTCCTTTCAGCTGATCTTCAGCCAGGCAATGAGAGCCAAATGCAAATGACTATTACTGTAGGCATGCCTGGCATCTCTCATTCAAGCCCAACAAAGCAACAAGCATTAGCTATGCTTCGCCACCCTCAAAAAGGCCCTGATGATATGTGGGATATGTCAGAGGAAGGAGGCCATCATTCCCCATCAGATATTGGACTGAACAGATAATGCTGTGGCATTACTTCCGATTGCATCAATACAATGAAAAGCCAGCTGGAATATATGGTTCATTAATATGAACTAAATTCCTAAAGTAAGTGTTGTCAGGCACACCACACAAGTCATCTCCCTGCTTACAGAAACAGGGCTTTGAGTTCCCAGTTATATGACCCTGTGGACTAGTTCTCTACTTTAAAGTTGTATCTGATTGTGGCTTTTCCTTTAAGAGCAGCCTGGATTTGCTCATCTCAAGCCATATGAGCAAAGGTTCACCATGCTTTCTGAGCATCTGGGAGCCTCTGGCTATAAAGTTTAGCCTTCACTCTCATCTCCTTGCCTGAACTGGTAACTTTGGTCCTTGCAGATCGGCCTAATCCTGTTTAACACGTCATATATATTAAAGCAGCCCCATTGGAATTAATATGCCGCTAATTACAAAGAATACACTCTGAACGTGACTTCATATTGGTTAAAGGCTATATGAATGGGAGCATGTGTGTATATAGCGAGCAAAATCTGATAGGTCAAGGAGAACAAATACGTTCAGAGAGAGATGTCTGGGCTGTTTAAATTCCTACAAAGGTTTGGCAACATTAAAGGGTGTGCAGATAGACCTCAGCAAAATGGCATGTAATAAAGAAAATAAACTATGGAAGCAGATGCAATTTGGGAACATTTGATATATTTCTACAGCTGCATTCATACATGAAGAGGAAGAGGCCCTACTGGGGAACCAGCCACACTGAATTCTGTGCTCCCTTGCACCATCATTGAGACATCAGAAAACTAAGAACATTTAAAAAGCACTGAAATTAATATTTCATTCATTCAGAACCATTGAGAGATATATATGTGCATACCGGACCTTCGTCATCATGGTAACAACAACAACACGTAGTTAACATTGTGAAGCGGTTGCAGTTTGGTTAGGTTTAGGCACCAAAACTACTTGGTTAAATTTAGGAAAAGATCATGGTTTGGGTTAAAATACATATGTTAGTTACGCAAGTGGGTTAGGGTTAGGGTTAATATAAATAAAGCCAACGTTGACTTTTGGTTTCACACAGAACAGGGACAGCGGTCTCCTGAGTGAAAGTCCTGCGTTGTTCAGACGTGGACTTTGGTGCTCTTTATAGGTCGCCGCCAACAATAAACTTACGTTTATTTATATATATGGGTCATAATAAGCTGTTTGCACAGACGACCTGTATGGTATTTTTGGGGAGGGCTTAAACAATAATGATAGACCTTTGAACCCCACCCCGCTTTTCTCCACTACTCCAGTTAATGAAGTAAAAACAAAGTAGGTCAAAAAACAAAGAGATGGGGGTAATTGGTGTCTCCGTGCTGGCACAACTCCAGAAAGCAGTGACCAGGAGCAGGAATACAGAGGTCTACCTGTGTGAGGGCCGGGCTGGTTGGGTCAGTGGACGGAGAGGACACTGGGTGGATGGCAGAGACAGAGAAGCCTAATGAAGAGCCTAATGTGACCTACAGTATTTCTAACGCTCAGCCAAAAAAAACCCTAAAGCCACAGGATACAGGGGAAAAAAAGAGAGTTGAAGAGAGGGATGGGAAGACTTTGTGACAGGTGGGGGAGTAGAGAGCCACGGGAGAGGACCACGCCACTGGAACAATCTGTGGCAAGAATCTGTCTCTATGGCTGTGAAAGCCCCGAGGGCATGTGGAGATCCTGTGGAGTTGTGTAGACTTCCCTTTCCATGGCTGAGGGCCATGATGGAAAGGGAAGACACTGCCTGGGATAACAAGAGCTCCCATCACTCCCACTGTGTGTCTGTGAGAGCAGCGCAGAGAACAATGCTCAATACAAGTGAATGTGGCTCACATTACATTTGTCTTGTATACTCTATACTTCCGATGTTATATTCCAACACCTCGAGAAAATACACACCTAGAATAGAACCTGGATTGCATTTCACCGCTTGCACAACATACCAAACCACAGACACCAACACAACAGAACAGGTTAGAGCAAAACCACACACACTATGAACATATGAGGGACTTTTACAATCTTTAAACCTATGAAAAATACACTCATTTCTGTTTATGACGTATTGTTGAGAAGTGTGTGAAAGAATTTCAAAAGCTACATAGAGAAGATCAGTTTGAAAAAGTTCCTATCATCTAAGATGAGATAAAATGGTGCTAAATAAAAGTAGATCAGAGAACAGATAAATGCCAAATGGACTTTCATTTGCTATGCTTATGGGGAACATCTACACGTACCACTTTGTCCTCTTTCTGGTTGTCAGAGGACAACAAGCTCCATTCAATATCCAGCGGTCCAGAATCTTCAGGGGCCAGAGAGAACTGGCAGTCCAGCTTCACACTCTGACCGCTGGCCTTCTCTATGGATGTCGTCCCTGTAGATGTAATCTCTAGACCAGAGGCCAAACCTGAACAGAGACACACAAAGAGAGGGAGTCAATGTCAACACTGCAACATGCGTGATAATAAAAATGTATGCGTGCGTGATAAGTACACTTGCAGGCAAGTACAATGGGGTCGAAGCACCCCGACGCAAATCCAGGGGTTTCTGCAGTGTTCTCCAAATTAAATTGGAGACCTTTTAAAGACCTTTTTATTATCACATTGCATGTAATTTATTACCTGTATCATGATCATACTGGTCGAAGAATGACAGAAACCAGCAGGGACAATAAGGCCTACAATTATTTATTAAGTACATTCATTGCCATTTATATCACATTTTGTCAGTACATCACAGCTGTATATAACTATATAATTCCTAGAAATATAATTAACATGACCTGGACCTGAAAATTAACCAATTAAAAATGATTATTGTTTTAAGTTCATTTAAGTTTTGGCTAAAAGAGACACTAACGCAACCAGCAGTAGTGACATTGCTTGACAAACATTACTTAGCAGGCATTCATTTTTCATCTGTTTTTTACACTTTTTTTCACGCAATTTGATCTCGTTTTCCTCTCTAGCTTTGGCAGCAAAATCAGCATTTCCTTTAACTGTTTTGAATGTATTTCTTATTCATAATAACACTTTGTTCATCCTGAGACCAAATGAGCTAAACCTCTGTAACAATGGTTGGCTGCAGTGAGCTTCATAAAAGAGAAAGACCTGTGCCAGACACACCACCAGATCACACAATCACAGCCATAACTTTCTGTCGAATAGATCCTCTGGGACTAACAATTGATTATAACGCCAAGTTTTTACTTACTGTTAACAGTGTGCAAAGATTGTATTTCATAAGTTTTTTGGTGATGGATTATTCTGTTGCTTGCATCTAACTATATCATTGGGATGCAAAGTTGATGAAAATGGTTTGTGGTGACTTGCTTTACAGAAACATTTTCAGTCAGTTGAAAAATGTTTTAATTCCAGGAGTGGATCTCTCACAAAATAAATATGGCTACATCTTGTCTGAGAAGTATCTTTTAAAATATGCATAATGTAAATCACACAGTGCAGAAAAAGAGACTAATAGAGCAGAACATAGCTCAGCTGAAGGAATGGTGATAATAATAAAGAGAAACTGCAGCCCTTCACCAAACTGGAACAGACTAAAGCATTTATTCTTAGAACAAATAAACATAATTTCCTGGTGACATCAACTGGGTTAAGATTCTCCATTCAATAAGAGATTTAAGCTGCAGCAAGGAACACAGTCCATAGAGAATGGAGTTGTCACATGCTGCCTCGACATATTAAAATCCTTCTGACAGCCTGCCACCTTCCAGTCAGCGAGCGGGGTGGGTTTGGGGGGTAGCTTTAAAAAAAAAAAAAAAA
Organism: Maccullochella peelii; assembly: GCA_002120245.1. NCBI lineage: Eukaryota > Metazoa > Chordata > Actinopteri > Centrarchiformes > Percichthyidae > Maccullochella > Maccullochella peelii. The sequence continues at coordinate 7,684 of LKNJ01004802.1, read as the reverse complement.
AAAAAAAAAATCACCACAATATGTTGCTGCTAAAAGGCGATGTAAATGTGTAACAAACACGTATCCTGTTGCACAAATGACACCAAACACACGTAACTGAAATTTTCTGCTGATAAAAGAGAATTTTCACTCCGTCTAAAACATAAAAACCATAGCATTTTGCTTAGCTATATGTGCATTTCATTTAGCTGCATTACACTAACTGACAGATGGAGCTGACTCTAATGTGCAAAGATGGTTGGTGAAACAGGAGACAAACCTGGCAACTGTTGTTAACCTATTTTCTTTTCCTGGAAATGTTTTCTTTTGTGATTACAAGCTTTCCATAAAAGACAAACAAGAACACATGCATCTATACAAACACAAAGGGATCTTAACAAGTGTTCAAAGTGCATTATATACTGTATGTTGTACTGTAGTGCAGATGCTTTCTACTAGGACTATAGAGCACTGCAGGGATGACGTATTTTTGTAGGCCAACCCTGAAGTTAGCATCGCCCTGGTTCCCTCAACAAAAAGCCAATGGGATTTTTCCTTTGGATTTTGGATTATTGCAGATAATAAACTCTGTGGCAAACAAAAGTTTATGATACTTACACGTTTTGTTCAGCAATATAATCTTCACAAATAAACACCACTTTTATGATTTTGACAAACTACACCACGGTCGCATGACTTCAGTGTCACCACCACAAAGTTTCCAACTTGTAATTTGATTTCATGCGCTTACCTCTTCTACAAAAGCCTTTGGGAAAATCTGAGTTAGAATAGTTTGCAAGAGTGCGAGTCTGAACCCAACGAGGCTGTAAAGGCGGACGAGTGAGTAGATGAGTTTCTGTGTTCGGCGTGATGATGTTTAATGTCCCCGACAACCTCTGTAGTCTCATTTAGCCACTTGTTAGCAACCGCCTTTTTTAAGACACGTAAAAGCTTCAAAATTCTCCAGTGGGGTATTTACTTAGAACAAAACATGTAAATCTCTTAAGCTTGTGTTGACCACAGACCTTATATGCTCATTCCTGCTGCACTCTATAATCACCCTTTAAACTCTGTATTAGTTAAAGAAACTTGCAATCCCTTCTGTCTTCCAACCCACCTGCCCACTACCTTTGTTTTATTCATTTGACAACATGGCAAGTGGCAAACATGAAGGAGGGCACTCAGCAGAACAGCACCCAATGCCATGTCAGTTGTACTGCTTCTCATTCAAATCTAGAAACAGTATGAGCAAGGTCAAGGTGACAGTTATTTATATTATTTATATATTATAGTATGCAACTTAAAATGGTGGAAATATTCCTTTTCTAGTGATTTAGTTAGAGACAAAGAGCCAGCGGACTGTGTGGGGGAAGCTTCTAGATCCTGGCCCTCAGGGTAAGGAGGGTGTGAGCTACAAGTTGAGGTCCCTGCTGCATCTCATGTCCATCAGTTCAGTTTCAGCCTCAAACCTCACATCCCTTCTGGGTTGTGGTAGACAACTGAATGAAAATACCTCACAGAGGCTTACACACATATAGAGAGTGACAATCTCAGTCACACCCACTATTGTTGAAGCTCAGAGCCTGTAAGCGCTTGATATGGTTGCAAAGCACAAGCATAGTTTTATTCCCCGGCCGCCTGAGCTGCAGCTGGTCGTTTCAGCCCATGGATTTTGACAGACGCCCTTGATGGGAATGATACATCGCCTTCAGCAGAAGCAAGAGAGACGGGGAGCAATACAGAGAGAACTGAGATATGTGTCTATCACTGTCAAAACTGATACACGGCTTGGCATCTGCATGACGGAAAGCTGTGTCAATTCTTCAAGCACTTAAGGAAGCCGGGGCATTTTTCAAAGATGCTTAGAAAGGGGAGAAAATGGCATTCTGTGAGAAAAAGAAAGTATTGAGCTGGAGCAGTTTATCAGAGAGACTGGTTTCTCTGACGGATAATAAGGGACACTGTCTGATGTACCTGTTAAATCAATGACGGACCTCTGAGGCCTTAGGCAGCATTTGTTTAAATTACAGTTCAGACAGAGGCCTCTTCCATTCAGCACCACACAAATGGGAAAAGGTGCCATTTCATCCCTTCCACTAGCAAACAGATGTGTTTGCTTCTAAAACTGCCTGTCTGCTGGCTCAGGTGACAGCAGCGCAAAGGCAGAGGAACATAAACACTGTGTGTTAATTCCACATTCAATCAACAGACAGGAATCTACATATAAACCTGTTTAATCCAGTATAAAGTGCTGGAGAGGAACTGCGGTAAATGCAAATGAGATAATGTGGTTAGTTTCTTAAATGTCACAGTAAACCTGCAATTATAGCAAGGCAGGCAGACAATGTTAAAGGCCTTGAAAATAAAAACCTATTTTCCTCAATCATCTTCTTAGTATGAGTGATGGGGTCCCATATAAACACACAGTTTTGGTTATTTCTCATGACAGATTTCTGTATTTGTGTTTTTGTCCTTGCTTTTCTCATTGGTTTGAAGTGGGTGGGGCTCAGTTGGAAAAAGGTGATGTCACGCATTTCTGTGCACCAATCAGAGTTTAGCGACATCTGAAAGATGGTTGTTTTCTTATGTTTCCAGCGCTGTCAGTTAAATCTGATCAAACTACACCCACACAGTCCTGATGATGCAGATTAGTTGAGTTTTTTGAAGTGTTAAACTGCGTAAATAAAATTTAAAAAACTACACGTTTTTTCCCCCAAAACTTTAACTTTGATTGTTGCTTATTTAATCATGAATATTCAATGTTATAGAGACATATATTAAGATTAGTTTAAAATGTTCAGGGACTTTAAGAGTCAAAACATAAAACCGTCAACAAAGAATTCCAGTAATATCAGTGACACATACAAATATACATGTCCCAGCCCTTAAATTATGTGATTATGATCATCATCTTTAAAAATAAAGGCATTTGTGAGAGAAAAAAAGCCACATTTTTATACTTCGCGCACAAGCACCCAGATGGCCAACCTTTCCATGAAATGCAAATCACTATAATGGAGATACAAGCTTAGTAAACAACAATCCTTTTAATCATTTTAATAAAAAGTCAACTGAATGGGGCCTGTAAACAGGGCAGGGATAAAGATAATGTTACCGGATAGGCCCAGTCAAATCAATGGCCAACATCTATCTATCTAAACAACTATGTAACTTTAGCAATAAATACCAGTGAAATAACAAAGGCTTGAACGTGTGAACTGACATGGACTGATCCACACAAAACCCTCAAGCAATCTGATTTTGAAGGCCCTGAAAACGTGGTTTCAAATCTTCAGTATTTCTCTAGTGTGCAACCATCAAAGTTAAAGTTAAAAAAACATCCTTGGGTATTAATTATTAAGAGTTTAAAACATCAAAATTGTGCTAATCTGCTTCATCAGGACTGTGTGGGTGTAGTTTGATCAGATTTGATTGACAGTGGTATGGTAACATGAGCAGACAACCCCCCAACTGTCATCAGGTTTGATTCAAATGTTGCTAAAACCGGATTGGTAAATGGAAGTACATGACATCACCTTTTTCCAGCTGAGTCCCGCCCACTTTAAATCAATGAGAAGAACACAGAAAACAAAAAACACAGGAAATGTTTCACATAAAATAACCCAAACTGTTCAAACTTCAGAAGAAAAGTGTGTGTTCATGTAGGACCCCATTACACATAGTAAAAAGATGAAGACCACAAATTATCATGACTAATTAAAAAAAAAAAAAAAAAGCCCCTGTCGAAACTAACCAGAATATGGCAATTTAGATGACCCTATGATAGATGGGAGTGTTTCAACATAACTGGCTGGAAAAATCATCCCCCACCACTAGCTGCTCACAGTGGCTAGTGCTCAAAAAGGTGTCTCAGTGTTAATCAGTAACTATCAGCTATCAACACATACTGTAGATACAGCGTGTGAATCCTGGAGCACGTGACTCGGAGCAGAAATCTTACTGAACTCAAAGTCTCATGGTGAGAGAGCGCTCCATATAATCACTGGCTTATATAGGGTGACCGTCAGTCTTTATTAAGAGCAATGGCACCAGAGCTAAAGAAAACTGGCCTTCTTCCTTGAAGGGAATATAATCGGCTGATAAGAGAGATCATCATTACAGTCCAAGGAAAACTATGAAAAATAGACTGCTGGTAAATGCAGTCATGCATGTACACCAGGCACACACTGTTTCCTTGATCTCAGTGTCTGCTGTAGTAGTAAGAGTGTGTCCTTCTGTGTGTGTGTCTGCGTAGTAGGGGAGCCGAGCAGTGGGGGAGGGCACTCTGGCTAATTAAAAAGTCTGTCTTAATAACGATTCGTGGCTGCCTGTGTCTCAATGAGCGTCTCTTTCCCTCCATTCTCTAGCCACACTGTCTGACACAGCACATCCCAGCGTGGTTACTGGGAGACCGGGAATAAACAAGAGGAATTTAGGGTGTCAGCGCACTCTACCCAATACCCCCTCTGCCATTCACTCATTCACTCACACCCCCCCGCCCCCCCACCCCTCCCTGCCTGTCCTCCTCCTCCTCCTCCTCCTCTCTAACACACCCATGATTGTGGAGTGCCAGTCCCCTAGGCCTCCAATTCTCTCCAGTCCTGCTGATTGTAACCCCACCACCCACCCTCTCCACCTTTGTCGGCATACAATGGGGAGCGAATCCTGTCTCCTGGCAACCAATCCCTGAGAGAAGGTTGCCGTGGTGCTTAAGAGACGGCATGAGAGACAGAGAGAGGGAGAAAGAGGTTAAGTAGGTGGAGACAGACGGGAGAGTTATGGAAAGGGAAGTTAACATTATTTCACTATTGATGAGCATTTGTGGAAGTCAACAAAGTCCAGCTGAAACCTGTCATGGTGAGGCATCTTTATAAACATCCACGCGGTTTCATGAGAAAAGGAACAATGTAAACACAGGCATAGTTTCACTAGAAATTATTTTGCTGATTGAAATAATGAGCCGGAATGACTTCGTGTTCTCCGTTTTGATAACATGTGACAGGCATTTAAAACTACGACAACTAATAAAATTAAAGAACTTGACAAAACCTGACTGCAGTATAGCCCCATGGCCAATACTAATATCTATAGTTTGGGCTTAAAAAAAATCCAATAATGATCAGCCGATAGTAATTTGACATAAACACATAACATTATCAAACATCATGATACAGATTCCTTCTGGTCCTTCGCCCGAACCAGTTGCGAGCACACAGAGTTGTCAATCATGATATCTCACCCCCTTTTTATAGCATCAAATAACTCAAAGATGAACAGTTGCAGAAACATCAGTGTGATAAGAACTACCTAAAATGACAGAAACCATCTTTGGTAAAATTTTATTTGACGCTAACATGGAGGGAGCGGGGTGACCTATACTGCAGCCAGCCACCAGGGAGCGATCCAGATGTTTTGGCTTCACTTTTGGAGAGCTGTCACGTCGTTCATCTTTATACACAGGCTATGATATTAAATGGTTGAAACATCAACTTGTCAGTTCTCTCCGGTATAAGTAATGGTCTCACTATTACTAAATTACCTCAAACCTATGCCTATAGGCATTTCTGTACTGCAACTACTTAACAGGCGACATACATATAGCAATATATCTGCAATAAGTTGACGTTGGCATGGCAAATTCATCTGCCTACTGTAGCTCTAGTCTGCAGCCAGGTAAGATTAGTTTCTCAGTGACATGTACATAGATTTCTAAGCATGGATATCATTTAATGATGCAGACATGATGATGGTTGAATCATGGTTGAAGCGGTATGCACTAAACCCTGGACAGTTTGCCAAGCTAACCTCTCCTGACCCCTGTGCTAGCCAAGCTAAAGACCCTCAGAGCCTTGGCAGGGGCAACAGTGGATCATAAGCCTCTTTCTCCACCCTTTGATCTTAAAGAGCATCCTTGGGAGTAAAGTGTGAAAAGCCAAGTCTTACCATGGAGAGATAAAGGCAGCTGCTATTTCAGGCTCACACCGCAACAAAAAGCTTGGTTAGGTGAAAGAGATGAATGACGTTGCACTGGGATTTACTTCTGTTTACCTTCTTTAAGGTTTGCATATCGTTACACTTGCATTTGATCTGAGTCTCGGCCTCAGCGGCAGTGAAACCACTGGTTTGGTAGTTCAGCCAATTTCCTACGAACAAAGAAATGTATGAGTGTGTGTGTGTTGCAAGGGAAATGCATCTAAGAATTAAGATATACAAGTAAGAATTAACATCTATTTCTCAAAAACAACACAGCAAGTGGAAATATTTTCAGTTTAGTGCTCCTTGCACACACACAGTAAACAAACAAAAGTATTATTTCCAACCAAGTGAAAAGAAAGCATCTCACTCATAAGAACAAACAAAAAACAACTGTGAGCTTGTGAAGAGTGTGGCACATTTTGATTTATGGGCAGTGATGGTGGGATGAACATTAGTGATTCATTATGGTAAAAGTGCAGTCTGGAGGGGCTCTGGAATGAGCAAATTAAACAGCACAGAAGCTCTCCCCATCATAAACAGTCGAGCCAATTCCCTGTGACCATGCCGGAGAGAACATCAATTATTTCGGGCACAGCGGAGAATAACTTCCTAACTTGGTTGCTGCTCAAAAAGAAGGCTCTGAATGCTCGCCCCAGTGCCCCCACTGGAACCACTCAATTCGAAGCATCGTGGGTACCCTGAGAGCGAGCCCAGCTGTGGTTTATTTACAGTGTTGCAGAGGGCTGGGACTGTTGAACCATACTGATTGTGCTGTAATGCAGCCTGAAAGCTCCACTTGCCACACAGAGCTGCCATCAATTGCCAGTGCAGATGACCTAAAGGCTGTTTTGACATAATTGAACATTAAATGATGAAGGGATGACAAATGACAAGCACTTTACTCGACCGCCTGAGCTTTTGACAGCTTTTAGATGAGCCTAAGGGGGGTGTAGTTAATGCCATTGCTGTGAATGTCCACAGCAACCAATTGCTACATGTAGATCAACATTGACAAAAATTCTGATTTGATTACTTAATTTATGAAAGCCTGGACTTACCAATAATCCTGGTATTTTTGTATATAAAACAATGAACGCCTCCCTGCGGCTGCTGCCACAATAAACTTCATTAAAAGGAGACAATTTTATCATATTTCATATATATTCAAATTGTATTTGTAATCCCACCATCAGGTTGGTAAAAACTGATGTCACTGAACAAGAGAGGGGACAAAGGAACTAGAGGAAGGGAGGAGAACACTGGCTTGTTCCTTAATGGTCGGTTAATCAAAAAGGTAGAGTCTTCATCACAGGGACTCCCAAGTCATGGCCTTGGGATTTGTACTTCTTATTTATAGAATGCATTAGCTTTTGACAAGGTGTAGGGCAGTGGATTTAAGCAGCTGCTTTAACCTCTCTGCCACCATGAATTGTTCTAAAGCTAGACACAAACCACTAAAAGCAACCCAGGCCAACCCTACATCCCTTCCTCCCTCTACCCCCATCCCTGTGAGGGGAGGCAAATTTATCTCAAGAACCCTGGAGAGTCAGATAAGAACCCCCAATGTCTCCAGTGTCTGAGACCTGTGGAAAAACACATATATATACATATATATATACACATATATATACATATACATATATATATATACACATATATATACATACAGTGGGGCAAAAAAGTATTTAGTCAGCCACCAATTGTGCAAGTTCTCCCACTTAAAAAGATG
>LKNJ01004801.1:0-35258 GCA_002120245.1 Maccullochella peelii | reverse complement strand
CTCAACTCCACTGGTTGTAAAATCAGAAAATCACATCAAAACAATAAGAATAAAATCAATCAAGAAAAATAAAAGGACATTTAATTATTAATTAACATTAAATGTGATAAAATGAAATAAGATACATAAAATCAAATAAAATACATAAAGTCAGATAAAATCAAATAAAATACAGTTACAGTGCAGTAAAAAGATGTAAGAGGAAATAAAAGTGCATTAGAGAAACCAGTCATGTAAATGCACTGGAGAACAGCAGAGTTTTTAATTTAGTTTTGAATGTTGCTAAAGTTGGGGCGCATTTGAGATCTTCAGGAAGTTGGTTCCATCTGTGAGCAGCATAGCAGCTAAAAGCTGCTTCACCCTGTTTGGTTCTGACTCGAGGAACAACCAGCTGACTGCTTCCTAAAGATCTAAGTGCCCTACTGGGTTTATATTCTTCAAGGAGATCAGAGATGTATTTTGGCCCAAGATTATTGAGCGATTTATAAACTAGCAGCAGCACTTTAAAATCTGTTCTATAAGTAACAGGAAGCCAGTGTAACGATTTAAGGACAGGAGTAATGTGGTCCGTTCTCTTGGTTCTCGTTAGAACTCTGGCAGCAGCGTTCTGAATGAGCTGAAGCTGTCTGACGGTCTTTTGCAGCAAACACAAAGTACAAGTGAGGCTGATGGGAATGTCATCAGTTTGGCAAGTATTTGGTAGGGGATCACCAAAAACATCATCCTCTGGTGACCATGATCTGGACCAACGTGGTGGACCGACGAAAGGCTGTAAGATGCCCCCCCCCAGCCGTGTAGCTAGCAAGGCCAAAAAGTTAACTTTTCATTCGTGACCACCCTAGTGATCAGGTCGTGCCAATCTGTGAACAATTGCATAAAACTGTCTACCATTGAGTTTTGAGAACATTTCTGTCAAGTTGATGGGGAAGCCAAGTAAACTAGACGCTGCCATGTAAATGACCTTGAGCAAGGCAGTTAATTTAATTGTCTTTGTACTGAGTAGACTTTCCCAGTGGCCAGGCGTCAAGCTGCATGACTTGTTTATTGACATGTAGCTTTGAAGCAGTGGTACACAAACACTCAGTCAGGTTTTATACTTTTGTTTAGCACAGGGAAACTTGACTGACAGGCTGTGGTGATAGCATCCTCATTGGTTGCTGTCATAATGTGTTTTTTTTCCCTCCCCTGGCTCATCTGTTTCAGACAGTTAAAGTCAGAAAGTCTGGGAGAAGATGGGAGATCATGTCTGCAGGGTTCCAGTTATGATTGACAGCTGGTGGTTGCTGCTGTACAGTGAGTGGGCGGCCAGCTGGTCACACACTCAGGACGGAATTTAACAGATGAGCTGGTGTGTGTGTGTAGGAGTGTGCATACGTGCATGCACACAGACATATGTATAAGCATCTGTGTGTGTATACATGTCTAAGTATATTGTGTATTGTGTGTACACTTCATAGAAAAAAAAACATCTTAAAACACTCACTGAAAAACAGCTGTTGGCTCCATTTGATAACGTGTTTAAGCAGTATTTATTGTAGTGTTTAGTGGTTTTGATTGTGGTACTTACTATCAGTGGATGGAGGACCCCACAAAAAGAAAATACACTTATGGAATCCACCAATTTTAGTGGATTTTATTACTATTTAATTATGTCTGCTTCTCTCTGACAAAGTAACAGAGGCTTCAAGCTTTTCCTTAACTTTCTTTTCTCCTGCCTGGTGCAGCATTTTTTGTTTGATGGTATGTTTTTGCATGGTTATATTATGCTATACCAACACTGGCAACCTGAGCTGTACAAGCCCACATTTTCCTGGGAAACAGGAAGACGAGTAGTCCTTCTGAGGAAAAAGCGTGTGATCGTTGATGGCTGAAAGGTATTGCTTGAGGACCGATACTGTGAAAGCTGCAAAAGGTGAGTAAAGATGACAAGTTATGTTTTTTTTTTCTTCCTATCTTTAATCAAGAGCGTGGACTTTCAATCTGAGAGCATGATTTATTGATTTCAAGTTCAGATTTTGTAATACTCTCTCTCAAAACTCTGCTCTCGCACTCAAATAGCTATTTGAGGGAGAGTATTACAAAATCTGAACTTGAAATCAATAAATCATACTCTCAAATTGAAAGTCCACACTCTTGATTAAAGATAGGAAGAAAAAAAAAACCCATAACAAGTGAGTATGAATTTAAGAGAGCAGAAAGTTGTAAAAAGCAGTGTCAAAGCATGAAGGAAGTTTGTTAATTAAAAATAAAGAGGCACAACGTTTGTTTGACATACTGTGAATGTATAGGCGATATTATTCCATGACATGTATCCCACTTCCTGCTAACAATCCCACAATGCAATGCGTCAGGTTTTATAGATACAAAAGTTGCCGATGAACAATTTTACACCTGTCAGTAATGTCGTAAAATAATGATGATTCATGTGTCCGAAATATCAATTTGCTGTTCACTATAGAGTAAAATACTATAACTGTTTACTACAAAATAAGCTACTGAGTCTCTGTTATATAAGGAGCAGTGAATGAGTGAACAAGGGAGTGATTTCGGACAACAGCCATAGGGTGAGTAAAAGCCCAGTCAGCCAAATCCCACCTGTCTTCACTAGCCGTAACCTACTCCTATGTAACCAGTTCGACTGTAAGAGGAGAAATCCCAGTCCTCATTAAAACAAGCATAATTCATTCAGAATCTAGAAAACTGTAACTCCTGTGAATTATATTCTTCATTTGAGAGAGATGTGCCTTGTGTAAACATGTACAATATGTGTGTGAAGAATGAAAATCTGAAGTCTGAAAACTAAACTGATGAAAAAGTAAGTCTCTAGCTGAACATACAGTATGATGAAGCAGTGATTAGTTTGAAGCTGGTTTGAACGTTCATCCCCCACACTTCTGTTACAAAAAATGCTGAAAAACAGCTGAATATTTAAAGAAAATCATAAAAGATATTAAGAACTTAAATTATAGTCAAGAAAATCTTCTTATTAACCTATTATCTAATCCTATTAACTGAACAGTTTTACGTATGAGTGGAGTTTAAACAAGTAAGTTAGTGTACGGAAAACATGCACACAACAGTAAATGAAGTATAAAAATATATTTTTCCTCTAATATTCTGACTTTGTCTCTTTATGCACAGTGTATGTGTGTGTTTGACTATGTGTGTGTCTTTAAGATAACCAAGAATGTGTGTGTGTGAGTGTCAGTGAATCTTGTATGTGTGTTAACAAGTGCACCATAGGATGTGTGTGTGTGTGTGTGTGTGTGTGAATTCAGTACATACAGGTTTGATGGGTCTGCATGTCTGTGTTTACAGCATTTTGAGTATTTGTCACCCCAATACACACACCCTGAACTATGGATGTTATCAAACAGCCAATAAGTGTGAGAAACACAGTTCAGGGAGGCTGGATGGCTTGTTTTGTACGCGCTGCTACCTCACTTAATGTCATAGCTGTAGTTAGTGATTTGCATATCCAGATGTTTCATATTACAGCCTTCTCTCAGCCGGAATAAGATGCTCATGATGAACGATCATTCCCTCAGAGGAATAATTCATGTCAGTGCGGTGCAGCTTCTGAGACAGCTTGGGAAATTAAGCACTTTAGAGTCTGAATAAAATACAACTTTATTAGACAGAAAAAAAAGTATTAGTGTGTGTTTGCTTCAAGGCAAAAGGAATATACACATCAAAACATGAACATGATAAAACAGCAATAGCCATATAGCCCATGGTGTGTGAGAAGATAAATAACTCATCAGTTTGTCTGTTTTAAATAGATTTGTTAATTTATTATTTGAAGCAATTTGATGATCACTGAGAAAAGCAAAAAACAGCAAAGCAAAGAAGACCAAAAGTGACAAAAAATATATATATTAAAGTGTAGGAACTAGGAGTTTGGACATCTGAGAGATTCAGTCATTCCTACAGCAGAACAGCATTCACAGAGTTTGGCAATTGTTGGCTGGAAGAAAGGAAACAGACAGCTGAGAAAGACAATCTCAGACTCACTTAATGGTCTGCTGAAGTATCACACAGCATGGCAGCCAGCGTTGGGGAAAGTTTCGAAAGCCCATTAGAGATACCTGCATGTCAGGCCAGCTGTCTTACAGCTGTCAACCAGCAACACTTCATAAACCTAGAAGATACGTTTACAAAATAGTTATACTTATTCAACACTCTTGTTTCAGTGAGTTCTAAATAATGCTATGTGCATTCTTAAAAGTCTCTAATGCATTCTCCAGACAGAGGAAACAGTGTATGAGGTCTTCAAAAATCAAAATTAACAGTTGAAAACCGCCTTGAACCATCGCTGAGTGCTTCTCTTTATTGGAGGTGGGGGAGCCTATCCAATAACATACTTGGACAAGTCACACAAAGGTGAGATTTAGGCTGGATTTTCAAGAGATTTCATTTTACAAGAGAAAAGGATTCAAGGATAAGGACTAAGTGATTGGTTTACCAAATGCAGCTGGGGAAGGCTTACCAACCTCCAAAAGAGAACAATGCACAACGAGTTTCCTAAACTTAAAAAGGCTGTCAAATATGGATTGGATGAGATATTCTGAAACAGTACTACTTATAACGTTGATAAGAATTAACTCTATTTCACCTCCTAGCTTAGCTTTAATTTGTATGTTTCAGCATCATGCTGCATCGTTCTTACCAGGGAACAAACCAGTCCAACCAAAGTCCTCTGCAGCTGGAGTTCTACTTGAGCACAAATACATGAAAGACATGAGCTCTGCATCTGGTTTCACAAAAGAGCCTTACATACATAAGAACATACTGACTTGCCTGTAGTTTTCCCACTGGTGGGTTTATTTCAGCGTGTAAGCACTGAGTTATAATAATCCAGCCAGGATTAGAAAAAGGCATGAAAATTGTATTCTAAAACAAGGAGAACAATGGAAAAAGAATGGGTTGGGTAATTGATATGAAGAAAACTGTTGGCTATCCAGTCCTTAAAGTAAAATATGCAGTTTGTATGACAGCTAAACAGATTTGGTTAAAATGTAGAGGTATGACAAAGCATAACACTGGTATAGGATATGCAAATAAAACTGGTAATGATCTGTCTGCGTGGGAGCATGTAAATGGAGAACAAAAGGGGAACAATGATTGCGCCCTGAGGGACACCACCATAAAGATGAACAGAGGAGGTTCAGGTTATTTTATTTGTACCTGTAGGTATCTACCTACAAAACAAATCTTTGTTTTGTAGTTCAGAAAAATCAAGACAGACATCCATCTAAAGACAATTAGACACATTTTTATAGACAGCACAAATAGTAGACCAGGACAAAACATGAAAAAGTGCTCAAGGGTAGCATCAATGTTCAAAGTGCAATGTTACTACATTTTGTTAACCAGGTTGATAGCTGCTGGAACAGTAGCGACAAGTATCGCTATGATCTGCACCTTGGGACCATTAACCTCTGTCCAGAGGGAATGAGCTTGAATTCTGTGCAGAGGGTGGGAGCTGTCGCTTTAAATCGAGGTAGTTAACCTCTGTACCTATCTGATGTGCAGGGATGCTACATTAAGCTGTAACCCACTAATCAGCCTGCTAGACCATCTAGTAATCTGGTTCAGAGAATTTCTGCTCATCAATCGAAGATTACCAAACCATGACACCAAAGAAAAAGATTAAACCGATTCAATAAAAGCATGGTAGAATAAGGTCATCATGGTTTTGTCAATGTGTAATTTGGACAGTTTCCTCAAACAAAACAAATGCTGGTGCCCTTTTTTGCACACAGCTTCACAATTTTCTTCAAAGGTCAATTTTGAATCAATAATTGTCCCAAGGTACTTGTAGGAATGCACACATTCCACTGTTTGACCTTTAGTGGAAATAACTTCATGTGTGTGGGCTTGTCTTCTAAAATCATTTATCCTGTCTTTGGTATTAGGACTCCTCACACCACAAAGTTGTCATTGACCGGGCCGTGGCTAGTCTCATTATCCTGGAGCAGACTAACAACAACAGAGTCATCTGCATACTTTAAAATGGTCCTGTTTCCCCACCTACTCTGACACATGTTTGTGTAGAGGATGAATAATGGGGTCTAGAGCACACATCCTTGTGGGGAGCCTGTGGAGGAGTAAACTTGGTCAGACAAAATACCATTTACTCTCACTCTGTCACGGTTTTGGTCCCTGGGTGCTCTTATTTTGAAGTTCTGTCTTGTGTTCCCGCCTCCCGTCTCAGCCCTCAGTGTTTTCACCTGTGTTTGTACCACACCTGTGTCTCGTCCCCTCGTCAGTGCCTTCCCTATTTGTACCTGTCAGTTGGTTCTTGTCGGGTTCATTGTTTACTGTTGGATGTCGAAGTGTTCCATGTTACCCGCCTGCCAGCTACCCAGCTTCCCTGCCTGCCAGATTACCTGCCCGTCTGTTTGCCTGCCCGCCTGTCCACCTACCTGCCTGCCCAGCCTGCCTACCTGCCTGCCCTGTTTACCTCCCTGCCTTTCCCCAATAAAACCTCCCTCTGTTATACCTCCAACCGCTGTCTGTGCCTGGGTCCTTCCCTCTCCACCACTCACCATAACACACTCTTTGTGTCGTGTTAGTTAAAAAGTCTAGAATCCAGCCCACAAGATTGTTACTCAATTCAAATTGATCTAAAATTTAAGATATGTTGAATTGTGTTAAAAGCAGAGGAAAAGTCAATAAACAAAAGTCTTGCATGAGACCCCTTTCCCTCCAAATGTTTAAAAAGTAAATTAAGCAAGGTAACTGTGGCATCCTCTACTCCTCTGTGTGCTCTATAAGCAAACTGCATACGATCAAGTGCATACTCAGTCTTGCTTAAGGTATCTGACCTTAGCAGTTTTTCAAAATTTTTTTAATTACAATTGAAGTTAAAGCAATTGGTCTAAAATCATTAAGAGTTTTGGGGCAACTTGATTTTGGTACAGGGACTACCACAGCATCCTTCCAGACCTTGGGTACATGTTGTGCTTGTAAAGACTTCTTAAAAATATAATGAAATACAAGACTGAGTTCTTTCAAGATTTAAGTAAACAACCACAGATGTCGTCAGGTCTGTGACTCTTTACATCTTGACATTTACTCTTACTGACAGGAAGGCTGTTAGGTATCGGGGTAATTGTCTGTTTTTGGTTATATTAGAGTTATGGTTTTTCTTTGTGTTTTTGAAAGTCTTGTTTTATGTTCATTTTATGTTCTTGTATTCTTGTTTTGGTTTTTTATGTTCCAGTTTTATTTGGAAGGTCTTGTTTCATGTTCAGTGTGGGTGTCTGGTCCTCTGGCTCCTCCCTTTACTGTTTTCACCTGTGTCTCGTTACTCACCTGATTCAGTTTCCCTCGTTAGTGTCTTGTCTATGTATACCTGTCTTTTCCTTGTGTGCCTTATCACATCATTGATCTCTGTTATCTTCTGGGAGATGTCCTCTGTGCTATACTTCATATCCTTGGTTCTTTGTTCCTGTGTGTTCGTTGGATCTACCGGTTTTTGTGTTTTTGTCAACCAGCCGTTACCTGCAGTTGTTTAATAAACTTGTTTTCTTCACCCTCTGAGATATCTGCATTTGGGTCTCACACCAGCACGCTGGAAACCCCGGATCTTAACAAAGGCCTTTTCAACCTCCTTTTGATCTATGTCAAAGTGCTGGTTGTCTTCAAGTTTACAACTTAGTTTTGATACCTTTTGATTTTAGTAATGAAATCCAGGAAATAAGATAAAAACGATTAAGAGCATTAGCAAACTCATTATCTGAATTGAAGCCATCCAAAGTAACATGGCTGCTGTTCTTTGGATTCCGGAGGCCTGCTATAATTTTCATACTAGACCAGGCTGAACCAAGATTGTTTGCTGCCATTTTCTTCTCTAGTTCAGATTTATAGTTCTGCTTTGCTTTTAAAAATTTCTATTTTCAGCTCCTTAGTAGCTATATGCAGATCAAAGGCTGCTGCCTGTTTTAAAGCGAGGTACTTTTTCTGTATGCTTAACTTAATAGATTTAGTCACCCATGGTTTATTGTTAGGGTAAATTTTAATTTGCTTACAAGGAATAATCATGTCCCTACAAAAGGCAGCATATAAGCATGTTACATAAACAAAATTGTCAAAATCATTACCACAGGACTGTTCAAACATGTCCCAGTCAGTGCAATCATAGCATTCCTGCAGACAGAGCACAGACTCCTCTGTCCAATGTCTTATGTCCTTTGTCTGTGCTTTCTCTCTCTTTAAAACTGTTTTATATACAGGCAATAGATGCACACAGTTATAATCAGCAGAGCTCAGTGGGGGTAGTGGGAATGATTTGTAAGCTTCCCTTACTGACCCATAACAAAAATCTAATGTTTTATCCCGCCTGGTTGGACAGGAGACATATTGGTAAAAGTTTTTTTCAGGGAGACATGGTTAAAATCACCCAATATGAAATTAGGTGCATCCGGTGAGATCAACTGCAGTTATTACACTACTTCAAAGATAGTTCTAGAGGCAGATGCAGCATTTGCCTTCGGATGGATGTACACTGCTGTTATAAAAAGTTGCGGAAACTCGCGTCACAGGTAGCAAGGACGCAACGATACAGATAAAAGTTTGACATCTGGTGTACAGATGTGTTTCCTGACAGTCACAGAGCTATAGTATTGTTTGTTAAAATATAAACATACCCCGCCACCTTGAGTTTTCTCAGTCACTTCAGCCATTCGATCAAGATGGAATGGAGCTCCAAACCTGTCGATGAACAGGTCAGTGTCCTGGTCGCGCTCGGTGAGCCTTGTCTCAGTGAAGGCCATGACGCAGCAGTCTCTGAAGTCCTTCTGGAAACCAACATTTCCCTGGAGTTCGTCCACTTAGTTCCTCAGAGACTGGACGTTCCCCATGATCACCGAGGGTGAAGGCATCCTCCTGGTGAGCCACTTTTTCCTCAAGCGTAGTCTGATGCCTCCTCGTTTGACGCGCTTCCTCTTCTTACTCCTCTTTGAACCACCGGTGTTCTGAGAATCTCTCAGAATGAAGTCCAGTAGCTGTAACGTGTTATCTGTCCCCACGAGCTAAACCTGCAAAGTTCAGTTGCAGCAGTGCACCTCTTGTGTACTGTGTCCTCCTAGCCCAATAGACAGGCAAGCAGTAGTAGATAGAATAAAATCCACAAAGCGGCAGGACAAAGTAGATCCATTTTTGATTAATGGAGCACTCAATCAAATCAACACTTAAAACATTTTAAAATGGAGACATGTAAAAACATAAAAAGATGTTTAGTATCTTTTTAAGTTAAGTATAAGACACTGGACACAAGGACGCCAAAACTTTTCTCACTGCCGGTCGCTGCGTGTGCATGCACCCAAACAGATAATCCCACATAGGGACACAATTCAACTGTCTAAAAGATAACCCCTCCTCTGCCCTTTTATATTTGATAGAGGTGATTCAGGTTGGAATTCAGTATTCTTTCATCTTTTTTTCATGACAATCATATTTCTTTGACACTCACTCCCACTACCTTAAAAAAGAAACCCAATCATTCCATTGACATGCCATTCATATTTGCAACCTTACACACATATGTTGGTCTCTCCACCCTCAAAGCCACTACTAACCAGAGTTGTCACAGCCAATTCAGCTTCAATGGCTAACCAGATCTCTGTTTATGCTAGCTGTTGAGTGAGCAGGCTTCCCAAAAACCTTCCCTGCATTCATTTCACACTCTGCATTCCATTAGATGGCGTAAATACTCATTAAATGCACTCAGCTGTAACCAGAGTCTCCTTGCTTTTTTAGATTAATTCTTTTTCTTTCCACTGCATAAGCATGTTTGCCCTTGACTCAGTCAGTTTGCACAGGCCATGAATGAGAATAGCCACCCATTGGTATGTATGAGAGCAAAAGGTGAGATACTGAGCCAGCAGCCAGCGACACACAGGCCATTATATTCAAACACCATGGGGCTAAACTGTCAAATGCTATTGTCTCTCTCTCTCTCTCTCTCTCTCTCTCTCTCTCTCTCTCTCTCTCTCTNCCCCCCCCCCCAATTGAATTACCCAAATGAGGGTAGACGTAATATTACAAACACTTCTCAATTCAACCAAAATTCTAGAAACAGCCTTTAAAATCTCAACAGAGTTGACACCTCTACAGCTAATTTAACAGATAAAATAATTTGCAGATAAAGTGGCCCATGAGTCTGTAATTGTTTGGTTGTTATGTAACAGCCAAACTCATGACACAGATGTGCACTAATGCATGTAGGCAAGTACACTTACAAAAACATACAATACAGAACAACATACAAAATGCTATTTTTAAATGTCTTCTTAAAAACACACAAAGCGTTGTCAGTATCATGCTTTCTCATTAAACTGGGGTCTAATATTAATTCTTGTAACACCACTGGGTCCAGTGATAATTATAACGTGTCAGCTTCTCCCAGCATAAAGAGCCTCTCAGTCTGCAGCCGGCTGATGACTATATATATTTCACTTATTATAAACTGTGCTGTCTGCACTGATAAAAGCCAACGCCACTCACCGGGCTTGTTCCATCGAGCTGATTGAGTTCTGGGAAACGTTGAGGTTATGCCCAAGGCAACGCTGGCAATAGATTCCCATTTCTCATGCTTGTGGGGTCATTTTGATTTGTTATAGTACTGCATGCATTATACCACACTGTGGTAAGGGGGGGGTTGAGTATGTTATGGTGATGGATGGATACATATACATTTGTTTGATTTTCTCCTTTTCTGCATAGATCTTCTCTTGTAGGAGTTTAGAAAGTGGGGTTGAGTCAAGAAATAGACCTGTACTTTTATATTTAGAGATGGGGAGATGCTTGTTCTTTTGTTCTTTTAAGCCAGGAATCAAAAGCCAGCCCAGATATAGTTCAGTGTGCTCCTGAATTTTGAAGCACAATACAAAGAAAAAACCTGCATCCAAAAAATCCTGTTGTGATAAAACAAGACTTAAGGGGCCAAGGTTTGTGAGATATAAACTGAGTAGTGTTGGCTTAAGCTACACACACACACACACACACACACACACACACACACACACACACACACACACACACACACACACACACACACACTAAGGGTGTTAACTAGGTTATAAATGTCTTCATTTCTCTCTTGCACTGGCCTGCTGACACACACCAGCCAAAAACAAAGCAAATATGTTGGAGCCTGAAGTCACACATTGATTGACAGACCAGACAAAATACAAACAGGAACCGAAAATGAATGTGAAAAATATGAATATAATAATCAGTGTTCACAGATAGATAAATGGATGGATCAATGTTAGCAGGGAGGCAGGCTGCCACGGAATCACAGATGGCAGTGGAGGTCGTCCCTCTGCACCGTCTGCTTTTCATGCTCATGAACAGAGGTACATGGGTCAGGAGGACCTTACCCCCCTCAGCTAACTATCTACCTGTTAAATTCAAACTCTAGCTTCTGGTTGCTAGGTTACTATAATACTGTTGATGTATGTACGGAAGAAACAATATTTGTGCATGTTTTACTCCACTCAAAGCATTTTAATGTAATTTCACTCACTGTCAATTGTGTTCTGACTATTGTTAGAGATTCTCACTCAGCATCTCTCCTCTTTGAGGAAATGCACTCTGGTGGGAAATCTGGACGACTTTGTTTTAAATCTGAGTGGTTCAAAAGAAGTACATTCCCTGGGGTAAAACTTTGGCACTAATGTACCTGTTGTTTTTAGCCATGCTAGCAGCGTGGCTCTATGGATGACAATGTTGGTCAGTTGTCGGACCACCACTTTGGTTCAGACTGAAATATGTCAACACCTATGGGATGAATCCCAATGATCTTGGTGACTGTCTGACTCTTCCTATAGCACCACCATGATTTTTAAATTTGTTGTTCAAAGCAAAATGTCTGGATATTCGGTGTGAACTTTCATGAACCCCTGTCTTCATCTAGCGCCATCATCAAGTCAAGATTCCAATTTGTTTAATATTTTGGGTTATATCTAACGGTTTGCTTTGCTTTACAATCAGCATTACAGCTTCACAGAGCCACTAGCATGAATGTAGACTCTCAGTCTTTGTAGCTTATTGTTATTTCTCCACTTAATTATGTATATGTTTTGTGCATTTTGATATTTCTATTCATGTGATGGTTTTATTAGTATGCTGTGTTGGATGGATAGATAGATGGATGTTGTTCTGTTTTCACATTGTGAGCCCGTCACAGTAAGTTCCTAACAACTGTTTGAAATCAGCTCTACTAAATGTGTTTCCATGTTTGTGCACTGCTTAATATTCAAAAGCTGTTACATTCTTCTGAGAAGACAAAGTCATACTCAGAGCTTCTCCCAGTCACTGTTAATCAACATGGCTGCCTCTTTGTATCCGAACCTGCCTAGAGACTAAACACATTCCTTTTCAAGTGCTGTCTGAAGTGACTATTTTCAGATTTAGCACAATTGCAGCCCCTCACATCCCAGAATGACGGCTTCATGCTGTGTGAAGACCCAGTTTAGAGCTTGTTGCCAGTGAATCACTGAGTGTGCGTGTTGTATGTGAACAGCAATGACAACAAATAAGCTATCAGAGCAGAATATATGAGACTGTTTAGACTGACACGTTTTAGCCTTGTTTCCAGGTCCATGAACATTAGAGAATTAAGTGACCTGAGGAAATGTATACATGTCGGCTGAATGGATGCATAAGTGGATGTATGGATGTGCAGATGAATGGTTCAAAGATCACATTTTATTTATGTACCATAACACATTTCATATATTACATTTAAATGTAGTATGCATCACAGATAAAATAAATAAAAAATGAATTGCTGAAACATGAACTTAATGATGATTATTGACAACACATTGGTAAATAAGATTATTGGGGAAGCAGACAAAGAAATTAAGTTTCCTAAGACCTCCAGCGTTTAATTTTCAAATCTTTGATATACAGCTTTTATTCTTTTGTTTCTTTTCAATGTCTTGTCCTTACCTGCAGGGAAAATCACTATATGACTAACTCTGGAACATGTTCTTGTTATTTAATGTGCACTGTCCTTGTCAAATAAATGAAATAAAGCAAAATAAAGTAAAGCCCTGAGGTCAAAAGGCAGACTGCTCCTCTGTCTGTGGTCACAGAAGCTAAAAGCAGCTTCGCCGTTGGTCTTTGTCCTCATTTAAAGTATACAGTTTAGATAAAAGAGTCAAGGCTCCAGTAGAGATGTAGTTTCAAGTTATGTACTATGGTGCATGCAAACTTTACTTGAGTCTTAAGTCAGTCTTCTTTGTTGAAAATTGTATCATCTTCTCCTTCCACCCCCCCACCCTTTCTGACTGTACAATTTGTTGCTCAAACATTAGTCTGTCACTTCACAGGCTAATGTTTGAGCAACTAATCGTACACTGTCCTCCCGCTTTCCCTGCAAACAGATTTTTCACCATCACACTTGGCATGGAGGGCTGCCCATGCAACCTTACGAATACCTCAATAAAGATGATCAATAAAAGGAAAATTTAAACTGCTGTTGAACAACACAATAAGAAGAGGAAGTACTAGGTAATGGTCTACACCATTGTACTTGTGGTTTCTGTTCTACCATCAGCTTCTGATGATGTGTATGACATGTGACTCTTGTAGCTCTCTTTTTGGAGACGCTCACTCCAAAAGAACCAAACTAAATACCACCATACATACATCAAATCTGAGATAAGCAAATCAAGCGAGTGCAAGTTTAATTCAATTCTGACTTGAGTCTCTACCTCTGCTGGGAGGCAAGGGGAAGATCTGCTTGTATACAGAGCAGATGTATTTTATTGTATTGTATTTCATGCATTCATTTACCTTCATAAGTTGAATCTCGAGCTGCTGTGCTCTGTAGAAGCTTGCAGTGTTTCTTTGTCTTCAGGCAGCTGGACTGAGTGCACTGATGGTTGGCTGATGGAGGGTCAGATGTTTGGATGATAGGTAGATGAATGGACGGGTGTGTGGGGTGAGGGGATGATGGATGGATCGGTGGCTTGTAGAAAAATAGGATGAAGACTAAATTCACCTCATGCTGGGTGACTGGTGGCCTGGCAAAGCACACCTGAACTCCGCGTGTGTGGAACACAGTTTCTGAATGGCACCTCAGTGATCTGTGTCAGGTTGGACTGGAGTGTGTGTGCAGAGATGCTTATGTTTGTTTTTCTTGTGGCCAAGGGTGTAGGCTATTTCCTGGTAGGGTATAATCCAGTTATTATACAGTGGGTCCTGGGCTGAAAAGTCAATGTAAAACACATAAATAATCTAAGTTTGTGATAGATGTAGTGGGGGAAATGAATTAGATGTTGCAGTGATATACATATTTTTAGCCTGCGTCTTAATACACCTCCACCCACTTCATATCTGAACAGAGAGTTTATAAATCGTCCAGCTGTTTGTCACCAGGATGCTTATATCCCCAGACGTGCTTAGTGCGTTCACATGGATATATTGTTTTCCCGGTATATGATCACTGTCCGCTGTCTGCACTGATTTGTCTTTGTCATTTCCAGTGGACTTATCACAGCAATTGAGGAGAACTAATTTGGTTTATAAGCTGTAGATGGTACATAACCATTTGACACCACTGCTTAGATGGTAAAGAGATCAACATGTTCAAAACATATCCAGGAAGAATTCCGGCCGAAGACAAAAGAAGAGATCCAAATGGATCACAGCAATTCAATGAGACAACCTGGACATTTAGTAGTAACTGACTTCTCTGTGACTCCATCTTGATTTTCTTCAGCTGTTCATGATTTATGTTGTGACGCTGTGACGTAGGAAATGATTCATAGTTCAGTTTCGGATTTCACCCGTTGATGACACCACTGCAACACTAGGTGGTGTCTTGCTTTAATTATATTCCCCACAGTAACTGTCTTTACATTCTTTCATTCAGACGGTGGGAAGGTCTGCACTGAAAAAAATGTCTTTGTGTGTTACTAAAAAGGAGAAGATATTTGAGCCTTTTTAAACCTGCTTCATGTTTTCTTCACTCTCAACAATCTCTGCTGGCATCAGAAACCTGTAGGAGAAGTAGCCCAAGCTGATCAATCACAGTTCTTGTGGTCCACACGTGGTTATCTCTGTGGCATCTCTCCTTACAGGTCAGCTATGTGCATAGGCTCCATAGCCACACTGTAACCCCTTAATGTACAACTCTAAATCCAGCTTTGGTGCACCACAAGCAGATCAGTGGTGCTGATTCCACAGATATAAACTTGTTGGCGTTCTCACAGGTATTCCCACCAGCCGGTACAAGGTATTGCTACAACCAGTCATTAGACTAGCTCAAATCATCAGTTTCATCCTATTCACCCTTTTGCACCCTATATAACCTGTGTGCTCTCCCCACATACTGCTTAGTCTTGAAACACCCAGCTGAAGAGATAACATCAGTGAAGCGAAGAGGGCTGCACAGTACATCAGTGCTTCAGGTCATTCAGACCGCTCTCCCCAAAAATACGGCCGTATGGGTCGTCTGTGCAAGCAGCTTATTACAACCCATATTTACATTTATTGTTAGGTAGCGACCTCTAGTGGTCGTAGTAATTATGACTGGAGTAAAGGAAGAAGTCAGGTGAGGTGGTATGAAGAGCAAAGTCCAAATGGACAGGAAGACGTGGTGGATGGATGGGTCAAACAACACAGGACTTTCACCCAGGAGACAGCTGTACATGTCCTGTGTGAAACCAAAAGTCAATGTTGACTTATTTTAACTTACGTAAGATCGTTACGTAAGTTAAGTTACCTTAGTAAGTAAGTCATAAGTGATGTGACGTAACTTAATTTACAACCTAACCAAACTGCGACCGTTTCACAACGTTAACCACGTATTTAGTATTGTTACCGTGATGACGAAGGTCTGGTACGATCTGTCTCTGGTACTCTCCAACGGTCATATATGTCGTTTTGGGAGTCATTGGCAAACAACCTATTCTGTTGTGTAGGTATGAGGACATGTTGGGGTCATTCTTTCTTTTCTAAAGAGCTTACGATTATTTTTCAACAAGAGACTCTTTTGTTGAATCCTGCTTGTCTGGCTATTGATTAAATAATCCTCAGTGTCCTCCTCATCAATACTTCCCCTGTGTCAAAATAAGGTACTTATATGTGACAGAAAACATTTGAAACTCCACAGACTGTTAAGTACACAAATTATTTTCAATTTTGGTGGCCTTTATTTTTTAATTTTTCAATATTAGTTGGTTTTACTCCCAGTAGCGCAGCACTCACCTTTCTTTGCTACCTCAATAAGTCCAGAATATTAGCCCAAAGAGGTTATGAATACCTGGCACACTAGTGTGGATATAACATGCTCACTGATGTCAAAGAGTCTGACCCAGGTTGAAGTTAGCATACTTGTGCTGAAAACTATTCAGGTAAAAGTACATTAGTACTAAGTATCACTTCCTTAGTTCCATGTGGAACTGTGATCACTCAGTAAAGGTGTGGCATCTTGATGGTAACCTTTCTGATACAAATCTTTCCTTTACAAACAAGCAACTCTGTGGTTTTGTGCTGCTCTCCAAAATGGTGGACATCGTTTCTTTTTTAGAAAGCTTCTCACAAATCAACTTTAGGGGGAAAAGGGCTTCAGGTAAAGCAGAAATGGAAAATAGTCATTAATATTTAATTCATTCATTCATTCATTCAAAGTCTACTTAAGGGAAAGTGAAATGACCAACTTTACTTAAGAAAAGGTGCATGATAATGCTATCCAATGAAAGATGCAAAAGTAAATGTAATTAATCACTTTGCATCCCTTCTGACAGCTAAATATACTTTAAAATAAAAGTTGGGTGGGGCAGGTTGTGGGTTTATGGAAGAATAGAAGGAAAAAGATTTGGATAAATCAGATGGAACATTACTGTCTGTGAAGATTTCGGGGGTCACAGTAATTAGCGGTTGGTTTTTACTCTCCTCCCTCGGCTCAGCGGGGGTTTCTGGACTCATGCTGAGTGCAGCCGAAGGAGGGGGGAAAAGGTTCTGTGTGTTTTGGGCTCAACAAAGAGTGAAATTTTACACTTGAGTAAGTTGATTAATGCAACCTTTCATCAACAAATGCTTTCAGACAGCGTAGCATCTCCCCAGTCTTTCCCCTTTGGACTTTGCAAAACGCTGAGACTCTTCAGATCTTCTGTCTTTGCTGTTGCTGGATGGACGTTTTTTTAATTAATGAAGATATTTCTCTGCTGTTTATCTGAAGATCAAGTAACATCATTTATAATCCTTCTAATGGTCTTATAATCTGCTTCCAATGCATCACAGTGGACTTTAGTTAAAGTATTACCAGGCTTTTTTCAGTGACACTAATTAGTCTTAAAGATAATTTACTCTGAATCGACTTCATAGTTGTTTATGGTCCTGGGCTGTTTCCTGTAGATTGAGAAAAGGATTTTAGGTCTGTTTTAATTTATGTGACCTGCTTTTTATGCAACTTGCTGTTTGTGAACGAGTCCCTGACGTCCTCCAATTGTGTTGGTTGCTTTAGTCATCAGTGTCTGTCGTATTGATTCTGTCTGTGCTGAAAACCCAACT
Organism: Maccullochella peelii; assembly: GCA_002120245.1. NCBI lineage: Eukaryota > Metazoa > Chordata > Actinopteri > Centrarchiformes > Percichthyidae > Maccullochella > Maccullochella peelii. The sequence continues at coordinate 17,720 of LKNJ01004801.1, read as the reverse complement.
GCAGAGCAAATATCAATGTGGTGCATTGTAGCACCATGTGTTGTCCTCCGAGACAAAAATCACTGAGGCTCTGATTTTTCCTTTAAGTTCAACGTGGTAGCACACACACATCCTCACTGTTCATTGTTCTGGCTTTGCACACAAATACACACGGACCTTTCCCTTTGTTTGTTTGTCTTTGAACACACACATCCTTTCACTCACATCAACCGGGAGGCTTCAGTGGTTTAGCTGAGTTTGTGTTGTACACGTTTGTAGCCAATAAAAAAACTTGCTAATTTAATTCCACACTTGTTTGATATTTACGAGAACCTGAACCAAGAGGTGGAAACTGAACTTTTGAAATAGCTATAGATGCTACAATAATTTGCCTATGTGTCATTTATTTCAACTGTGCTCTGTACATTGATACAGTATTATCACTTATATCTAACACACTGTATCAAAACTGTCAGCTGATAAAACTCTGGGTGCTCCTTTGAAACTAATCTGACTATCCAAAACAACCTGGAACTCTAGTTTTTACTGCTACACTCTTAATTTAAAGGGAATTAATTCAGTAATTTGGATTGACTTTATGCATATTGTGAAAGGTGTCCCTTATCAACTCTGCAGCTATGTAGAGCCTTTGAGCTAGTTTTAGCTCATTGTTTGAGCTTTACGGCACATTTACTGAAACTGGTGGATATAGTGGATCTAGCAGCTAGCAGCTACCTTTCAGGCTCATAAAAGAGCATTCTTTTAAGGCAAACAAGCATAAGCTAATGCTAATTGACAGTTTATATTGGTTGTATTTTTATTCTTCCTTTGTCATCTTGATAATTGTCCTGTTTCTGTCGGGATAAGAAGCTTTAATGAGCTGCTTGAGTTTTCTTGGGCTTGCTCAGCAGCACAGTTCATATTTGTTTTATAATCTTTCTGCAAATCAACTAAACCTAAAATGACAAGTAGACTTTCACCTCATTCCTGACCTCAAACCACAAAAATAAACTGAGAACAAGTGAGACACACAACACAAAGTTAAACACACACACATACACACAACAAACACATGAACACAAAAAATGCCAGTGTTGACGGACTCATTTTACTGCCAAAAATGACAGAAATATACACACCGTCTTCACACACTCACACTGACAGATTACACAACAGACACTGACATCACACACACATATATTAACTACTCCAGTTTATGGCAGGATTCAAATGCTAATCACCAAAAACGGAAAAGTAAACTCAAAAGAACAAACATCAGCGGCGTTTCAGACGCTTCATTACATCCGGACAGGCAGCTTCAAGGTGTGTGTGCGTGTGTGTGTGTGTGTGTGTGTGTGTGTGTGTGTGTGTGATCGTAGCCTCTGGCAACTGCTGGCCACACTGAGCATACCACTGTTCTATTCCCGTGTGTGTGTGTGTGTGTCCGTGTGTGCGTACACCTGTAATCACAGCCACCACTGAGAATCTGGACTGACAGTTGGGCCTCCCAGCAGCAGCTTCAGTCTCACGAAACACTGAGAAGAAGGGAGGCCAATATGTTACACACACACACACACACACACACAGTGTCTGTATTGTCAGTTAAGTTCAGGGCAGAAGCCAACAGCCTCAAATCTTTCCAGCACACACTCACATGTTATTAATTAGTTATAGATATAGAAAATTCAAGGCAATGCGCCAGTGGCGTCTTGCCCTGTTGGATACACCACTGTCCTATTTCCCAGCATCAACACGCGTCAGTGCTTCAGAAAATCTGCAATTATATCACATTTGCTCCCCAGATTGGCACATCCAGGCTACTGTACCTTGACTTCTTCTGTCTGTGTGACATCTCCCTTTTTTGATTGTGTCGAATCATGTGCGCCGCTCCGTGACGCACTTGAATATTTGGTTTCTCAGCTAAACAAAACTCTGCAATCAATACTGAATAATATATACCAGAGCTCTTCAAAGTGGGATGCGGGCCTCCCCAGGGGGGGTCCAAGCAGCTTCAGGGGAGGCTCAGTGAATGGAAGAGGAAAAAATATTAGTTATTACATTAGTTATCAAAAGGATAACTACAGGCCCATAGTCTCAGACTTTAAAAACCCCTGATATATACAGTGTTAAACTATTGAATGATGCATAGCATTTTTCAAACTGTGAACAAGCACTTCAAAGAGACCTCTCTTTAGCCTGAGGGTGAGGACGAGTAGGGATGAGCACTGTCCATGATGCTGAACCGTAGTCCCATTGACAAAAAGTAATAAAGTACTTCCAGCCCTGTGTGGACAAAGACAAAAAGAGGATCCAAACAGTGTGATACTGTAAGGACAGATGGAGTCCTGCCAAACCATTTATTATTTGAGTTAACACTAAATAAAATATTTCCACAACATTTCCACAGAAATTTGTGGTTCAGCATGTTAAAAGTGTTTTAGCAGCAATGGATTTTAGCATAAATCCAAAGAAACTAAAGGTCTTCCAGCATTTGAGTCAGTCTTAAAGGAAAATAATCCACCTCAGATCTGCTTCCACAGTTGCCATGCTCAGCTCAGTCCAGAAGTTATTTTGTTATAAACCTGCTTTTTTCTCTTTACTCTCTGCAGGTTTACTCTAATTTCCCAGAACGCGTTTTAAAAAACCCATAGGGAGGGGGTGTGACCTTGAAGTGTTGATGCTTTAATCTAGCGGTCTAGTCCAGTCGAAGTCTGTTATGCCATGAGACTCTGCAGGAACTGATGTGCTTTTGTGCAGTTATCAACGAGAGGAAGAAAACTAAAAACTAAATGGACCAAGAGAGACACAAATAATCCCCCCTAGTTATTAAATGTTTAAACTCTCTCTCAACTCTCCTTAATACATGCAGCCTTGATAAAAACATCCCCGTTAGCAGCCTAATAGACCTGCCAGCCGTAAAATACGGACCCAGCAAGACCATTTGGCATCGTTCTCCCTCAGATTGTATTGCATTTCTCACCGTCTGTCAATTCAGTGGAATTATTCAGTTCAAATAATGCTTATTATCAGCCATTACAGTAAAGAACAGTCTTGCCAAAGCATCAAGGCTAAAGAGTTTTTATTTGAAATCACTTTCCTCTCGTGTGTGTGTGTGTGTGTGTGTGTGTGTGTGTGTGTGTGTGAGTGTTGGGCAGTGTGGGATCCACATATACAGATACTGGTGTGAAAAACTGATTACACAGTGTAATCAGTTTTTCACACCAGTATCTGTATATGTGGAGGTTAATGGAGTTATTGTAGCGATATGGATATAAAATGAATTTACAGCAGCATTTGTACTTAAATATTTGTGAGGCATTCGCTGACATAATGCATTCACTAACACTAACCTTAAAACCAAGTCTTGACCATAAAACAACCCTTTGAAGAACTGAAAATTCACTCCACACAATGAAATAAGTTTTCAAAAGTCTCCCCAATTCCCAATTTTCTAATCTTCTACAGTTACAAGGGCACCGGATTCACAAAAGTATATACTAACTTTCGAATGAGTTACATTGTTCCTCAATAGAACATGCCAGGAAGAAACAAAGTGAAAGAACAACATTAAGTCCCCATAGGGATACAACACAATAATTAATCTAAGTCCACACAAATACAAATTAAAAGCGTAAAAATTAAACAATTAGCCCAACAGTAAATGCAGTTACTTGCGGCTATTGTATTAGCAACACAATTGTCTTAACCTGAGGCAAATTTTAGGGGCAACGCGATTCTGAAGTGGCACTGTGGTCTTACAGTAGCTGTTTAACAAACAGGTAAACTGTCACACACAGATTCCAGGTTTATACAGTGAAATCATTTGGAAGAAAGCGGCCGTACATTTTCATTTTCAGCAAATATCGTTTCCTCTGGAGAATCACAATATGTTTGTCAGGCATGTCAAGTAAGGGTAAGTATTAAAGGGAGTTTTCAGATTTTGATATTTGCAGTAGCGGCATTACTGCAAGCATGGAACTCATCTGCTTAATAAGTAAATGAAAAATAAGGCAACTGATAGTAAGCCTAATAATGAGAACACAATTTATTGCTCTAAGTCTATAAGTTACTGTAGATAGTGTAGTTGCCTCGGTGCAAAGATATGTCAGTTTTTATGCATGGACAGGTGTTTCCTGAACCATCAATTTAACGCACAATGCCACTTGGGTAAAGGCCTATATATTTGGGTTTTTGTATTATTATCTTTTGGGACTTCACAGTGATTCACGGAGATTAACTTTTCCCCCCTCAAATTTATTTAAAGGATCACTTATCAAATTACCAAAAAATAAATAGATAAATAAAATAATCCTTGTTGTATCTGGGCATTTAGAAAACAGCAACATGCAGAAACAGTGCCATTGTTACTCTGGACATTCCACATCAACAGAACACAATGTCAACAGCTCACTTTCCAAAAATATATACTTTGTAAAAATGTCCACGTTACAAGAAAAAACACTCCGGTATAATCTCACCTTCATTTGTAATGTATGCATTTTATTTTCTTTGAACCCGGTCACATACAGATACACTTTACTCTCCACCTCCTCGCTTTGAACATGTGGGGCATTTCTGTGTCCCCTCAGTCTTCTTCCACCTTTACATATTCAGCTGTGATTCCTTTCAACACGGTCTCAAACATATGTGGCAGATAAGTGAAGAAAGGAGGCGCGCTATCTCTGCTGTCTGGGCTGGAACAGAGGCAGACTGTTAACAAAACAAAGCAATTTCCCAGCACAAAGGCAGAGCGCGAGCAATCTATCATCGGCCCATGAGAGTCAGGCAGGCAGCGCCTGGGCTTGAAAATGGGCAGAAAGCCCTTGTTTGCTGCTTAGGCTCCAGCTTCAATCTAATGCAGCAAGGAGGTAAAAAAAAAATGTGAGGGCAGATTTAAAGACTGCCAGTCTCTATGAAGACTTCTTGCCAGGCGGCAGCTTCCTGCTTCTTTGTCTTGTGGTGAAGTGACAGACGGAGACAAGAAGAGAGATTAAAAAAAGTGGCTCTTGTGTTTGTTTTCGGCTCCGTTTTCAAATCGCGGCTCCTGCTTGAAGAGGCTGATTGGGATCATTCGTGGCTGCCCAACACGCTCCTAAATCGATGTTTCAAACACCTTGGAGAATATTTAAAGGGGCATTAGGTAATATTTTTCCTGCCCCCTTGTACAAAATGACCACAATATATTATAGCTGCAGGGCCTGATGGGGTTGTTGATCAATACCAGTGACTCAGCAGTTACTTTGCCAGCTGCGGAGATTTCTGCCTTTCAACATTCATTCTCTCTGTAATTTGAAGACATTTCCAATTCTTGCTAGCTCAACAATGTGAGAGGACTGTGCTATTAGTCACAACACACTTTTAGTTAGGAAGGTTGAAAAGCCTTGTCTGGCTAAAGCACAGAATTGCAAGTCTTCATTTTGTCACGTTGACACCGTTGGTGAATAGCCACTGTCCCCAGTCTTTAAAGATAGGTTGGAAATGAAGCTTCTGGACTAGTTAAACAGTGCAAACCATAGTGTCATCTCTTCATAGCTACGTCATGATTTGACCATCAGAATGTCGTGGGTGTCCATACATTTTTTTTATTCCAGTGGAGGTTAAATGCACTTATAATAAGTCACTTTGAATCCTAAATTAAAGGTCAGTAATGTATCTGACATTTCCGGGCTATCAGTATGAAATATTATAAAGCTATTAGGCTGAATTCACACTAAATTCACTGATAGATGTGAAACTTATTGTCTATTTAAAGGAAGACTCTGTTAGATCTCATCAGTTATTTCATATTTTAAACTTTCCTTCTGATTCTCCTTTACCATGGAGGCTAAACACATTCTTCAGGCTGCCGAATCTTTCAGCTTTAATTTGTGATTTCCAGAATTTTCCTTTTAATGGCGTATAGAAAATAGAGGTGTGAACTTTTTCTTTCATAAACCAGAAAAAATAAAGTTGATGGTGATAACGAGCTTGTTTTAGCCCCCGCACCTTAATTGAACCTTTAGATTAAAAACTTGATCCACAGTACAATAGCAGCAAACTACAGTATATCTAAGTATGCAGTCCTGCTGTATGAGGCGATGTACTGTATGTGTTGAGCTGTGTATGTTGTAAATGTGCTTCTATACTGTAACCGAGAAAAACTGGCATTCAGTCTATTGCATTTGGAAAAACATCAACACACACCAACAAATGAATCTTCCCCACTCTTTTCCACTTTAGTTTTATTTTCAATTACTTTACTGTCAGGAATGTTAAATAGAAACAACTGCTGAGGTTCACAAAATTGAAACTGCATGAAAATTCAGAGAAACAGATTTCCATATTCAGCCTGTAACAATTCGGAGACAGTACAATAACTTAAAAATAATTGGAGATATGCATCAATATCTGTAGCAGCCTATTTTTCCCAAATCTAACCTACATAAAACATCTTTCTCCCCCTCCTTTCTAACTGTCGACAGGAGCGGTCCCTGTCTGCATTCAGCACTTAATCAGCATTACTCCGCAGCTCCAGCAAATACTGATAAAGTGAACTTTGCTGATTCTTAGGGGAGAATTTGGGTCACATGGCAGCGAAGAACAGCAGAGGCTGATAGAGAGTAAAAAAGATACAAAGTGATACAAAAACATAAATTAAAGGCAGGGCATCTGTGAGGGAGATAGAACTGTTACTCCACAGTAATGGAAATTGAATTTGCATTGTGACGGCCATTCACATATGAACCGTTTATGTTCCAGATTTCGAGATCTCACCAGTGATTCAATGAAATATGCACTTACAGGTTCGTTATATCGAGCCGCAGTGTGTGAAGGCTTCATTTCCTGCTTTACCTTCACAGGAAAACACAATGGATGTGGGTTGTTGAGGCAGCGCTGAGGGGCACAATGGCTCATAGAAAAACTGGTTATACTCCGACGCAGGATCTAATTTCTGTCACTCCCTCTCTCTTGCTATGCTTTTCTATGTATTTATCTTAGTTTTCTTCCATCTCCTGCATCCTCTTCATCTCTTTCTCCCTCTCCTTGCTCCTTCTTGATGCTTACACACAATAAACGGCCTCTCGTCCGCACCACACATGTACAGAAATACTCCCCACTGGCCCATTCGTACAGGACATGAGTTAGATATTGAGCCAGAGAGAAGGGAGGGAAGAAATGAGGGAGGGAGTCGAGGAGCACAGGGACATCAGCCAAGTGTGACAGTGGAGTCGTATTTCTTTCCCCGGCCGTCCGCTGTGGACTCTGAGCTGAATACTGAGTGCGCCCACTGCAGAGCCCGAGGACAGACTCAGCCTTCAGAGTAGGAAGAGCCACAGAGCCGGCCTGAGGACCGGATCAACTGCAGAGCAGGCCTGAAGGCCCTGATCATCCCCGGATCAGGTCCAGACGCAGCCTGAAGGCCAGTTCAGATCAGATATTCACAACAGCACCAGGTGAAACTGACAAATACCTCGCAAAAGGAGGGCAAGACAGCATTCAAATAAAGCAATACTAGGTGCTGTTAACGGTTTCTATGACAACAACCCTCTCAACTTCTGCTTCCTTCTACATCCTTGTTGGTGGTTTGTTAATATTATACTATATCACTATGACATATACAAACACTGGAGGTATAATTCCACAGGTAGGTGACACTGATTTGCAAGCTGACTTCAAGGTGGTGCAGGGAGACCGGTGACGTGTGCGAAGACACAACGAATAAAAAACTTTTTTACAAAAAGTTTATGCAAAGTAGCTCTAACAATATGTAGATTTGTGAATAGTTCCAACTCGTCCTCATACCTAAACAACAGAATAGGTCGTTTGCCAGTGACTCCCAAAACGACACATATGAGAATACCAGCGACAGGTGTCCCAGATCTCCGTCGTCACAATAACAATAATAAACACGTGGTTAACATTGTGAAACGGTTGTAGTTTGGTTGGGTTTAGGCACCAAAACTACTTGGTTAGGTTGTACGTTAAGCTATGCACGCAACTTAGGTTACGTGACTTCTCTCACTAACGTAACTTAACCTGCGTAAGTTAAAATAAGTCAGTGTTGATTTTTGGTTTCACACGGGACATGAACAGCAATCTCCTGGTTAAAAGTCCTGTGTTTGTTGTGTCAGAATTTTTAATTTTTATTTTTTTACCCATAAAGTTGAATAAAGTCTACATCAAGTCTAGGGCTGTCACTTTTTTTTTTTAATCAAAATTTGAATTATTGTTCGAATGTGGGAAAAACTCAATATGTGATCTGTCCAAAGTGGCATAGGCCATGTCTCGTACTCCAGACACAAGACAAGATGGCAAATCTTTCAAAAACAAGACAATTCAAAGTGCTTTCCATGAGACATAAAAATGCAACTGCCACGACAACATTACCAGTAACCTTACCACGACAAAAGATCTTAAAGCCCCTGAAAACTTGATTTCAAATATTAAGTATATTCTAACAATAAATATTCATAACTAATTAGGCAATCAGTTCACTGGGGTCCCAATCCTGACTCCCAGACTTAAGCACTGCATTACTTCTCCAGAAGAATGGAAGACCACATCTCCAACCCCAACCCTCGTCTTTAGCAAAGCACCAGACGGAGCTGTTTAAGGACTTGATGTATGTTTGTGATACAAAACACATTAACACAAATAAAAACACAAAATAACAAAATGATTTGTGTAGGAAAGTTGAAGTTAGAACATTAAGTGAGACTGAAAATAAAAAAATATAATATGTAATGTCTATCTGCTGTATACAGTATGTAATAGGACCACACATGTTCATGTGCAGTGATGCCCTACTTCAAATTCATATTGTCATGACCGAACTGCACCGCCTCTTCAACCAAACTCAATTCAACAGCTGCATCATTTTATCTTAATTAGACCACAAAGAAAGAGCTATTAAGATGAACTATGATGAAGCTTTATTAAGATAAACTTGTTTTGTAAGAGATGGATATCACTACTGTGGGGAAAAAGGGGAAAAAAACGTTTCTCACTATAGTCCTGACTCAGTGATCCGTATACCTAGCTCTTTTTACATTACATGTTACTTTACATCATGGGGCGTCACAAGATGTAACATGTTCTGTTCAATAGCTAAATGTTTTCGTCCTGTCTTGTGCAATTGTAAACATACAATTCGACACGGCGAATACACACATGCTTGTAAACTTGTAAACCATAATTTAAAAAAAGGACCATTATCTGTGCTCCACACGGTCCAGATCACAACCATTTATAAAATAAATAAACTTGTAACTGTTCATTTGATCAGGAGGGGAAGTTCAGTCCAGACAGTTTTCTCTTTACTTCCAAATAAATCACTACACTTGGCAACAGCAGCCCCTAAAACTGTGATGCCCAAACTCACAGATGCTCCCTAATGGAACTGGCAAAATATCTTAACTGGACATCAAGCCTACGGCAAACAACCTGCTCCAAAAGTGCTCCTCTCGATAAAACAAAGCTGCATTCTTTTTACAGGATATGAAGCTTTGTGTACTTTCTGCTGATGCATTTTACATTCATCACCATAACAGAAAGACTGGCACATCTGTAAAGAAGTGAAAGTGATTATGTGAATGTCTCATTAATGAAGAGAATGCAGCACATTAATAGACTCAGCAGAAACACCTCTTCCATTTGCTGGAGTGTTGACTGGGTAAATACCATAAGGACTGCTAAAGTTCACTGGATTAGCGGCTTGCTCATTCATGAACCACGCTGCTTCCAAACCTTATCGCTGAGAGGGATCAAGACTTGCTGCCAGTTTAATTGCGGAGGGAGGAGTGTTATCTGCGAAAAAACAATCTACAGAGATTATATACAAAGTTAATTAAAAACTATCCCCTCTCTTTGCTCAGCCGTCAAAATCTTAATCTTTAAATATGAAAAAAATAAATAAGCGCGGCCAGTTTTCTTTGCACAGAACGACAGCTGAATCTGCACCCTAAAAGCCCCTCCGCCCTCCAATAATGATGCAGGATCCAATCTTTTCGACCGCTAATTGCAGGGCCGGTACCCCGCCCACCCTTTGTGATGCGTAACATTCTGCATAATTAATTGAAGGGCTTTAACAGTAATAGAATAGCCAGCGGGCTCTGACGGCAGCCCTGACACACACCATTAAAATGCAAATCGAGCTTAGTGATATAAAAAGCTGAGATCTATGTCCGCGTGGAGACTGAGAGAGATGAACACTGAATCACACCACCCTTTACTGCCCCCCCTCCCCCCAGGATGGAGCTTCAGCCCGGGTGCTCTCCTCTCTGCTGTGGACAAGGCAGAGCCATCTATCTCAGAGAGTTATATCAGTGAAATCAGCAATAAGTCTCGTGTTTCACCACAGTCTGTTCAATAAGCCGATGTTTCCATGCAACAACACCAAGTCAGCCAGTGAGGAGAGGGTTAGCAGGGAGGATGATGGGAAATGTTACACCAGAGGCTTAAAGCAACTCGTGCTGATGCAAAACCTAATTGTGTTTTTAGTTTCTAAATTGTAGCTGTAATATGTAGATGAGATCCCATTTTGGGTTTCAAATGATTTAATGTCTTTTAATCGAGTTTCTCTCCTGGCTTTGTGTGCTCAACATATACACACATAGATATACAGTCGATAGATCCGTCAGGCGAGTTTGTTTGCGTATTACATCTTATACACAAAGGCAATTCCAGGTGTTATTTGAGTCTTGAATGTTATTGACTGGATGTGGTTTGTAGCGTCCCTTAACATCATTTCAATCAGGAGAGACTTCAGTATGAGTGAACAAATATTTATTGACACGTGCATTATAAAGATGAGAAATGTGAAAAGTGTTTGGCGTTCATGACGTGATCACAAATCTGGTTGGATAAGAGAGAGAGTAAACGCCCATAATCAGCTGATTAAGAAAGGAGAGAGAGAAAAAGAGACAGAGATGTGAATGAATGAGGCATAAAGATAGTTTTCCTGATTGAACTTACGCTGAGCTTCATATGTGTATAATGTTTAAAAAGTTGTCCTGTTTAAGCTCACCAAACAGTTTAAGTTGGAACATCAATAACACTAAAGTCAAAGTTTACATACAGTTCTTTAAATAAGGGATACAGCACAGGATCTTAATAGTATAAATCTAAATTACAGCATGGAAATGAATCGGGAAGTTTAAAAGATAGCCAGCAGAAGGTGGATAACGGAGTGCTTCAGATTCAGTTAAAGTAATTTCGTAAAAAGTGATAATTCATCCAACAAAGTTTCACTCTCTTATACAGGACCTCACTTGACACTACCTGCCCAGCACCAAACGACAGACCACGTCAGAGACTACCTGGTGAAGCCAGTGGAGCATCTAGCAGCTAAAGAGTCAGACATTTTTTCAGGAGATGGAGGAGACCAAACCAGAGCTAAAGGTGGGGACTTTCATCAGGTGAGCACAAACACGACTACAATGGGATGCTAACGTTGTGCTGTGTCTGCTCCAGAATGTTAGGCATAGCAACTTTATAAGGCAATAATATGTTAGTGTGTGTTTATTAGCTTGTTGTGGGGTTCCTCTATCCCCTGCTTTAAGACGATCATAAGCAGACGTTGTTATTGGCTCTTTAGAGAAATACACTATTTCTCAGTGAAGTCCTATCAGTACATCTGTAACAAATACTATATAGGCCTATCTACTGTTTGCGTATGCATACAGTACCAGCGTCAAATACAGATGTTTTGTCACGCCCCTCTGCTTCTCAGATACTCCTGGTAGAAGGTACACTACCAGGCTTTCAACGTACCCTTCCGCGTTAGGTGACGTGGTATAAAGAATGACAAAATCTGCATAGGGAGGAGGTCTGCTTGGATGGATGAGTCAAACACAGGACTTTCACCCAGGAGGCCAGGGTTTGTGTCCTGTGTGAAACCAAAAGTCAATGTTGAGTAGTTTTAACTTACATAACATGACTTACTTGTCATACCATGATCTTTTCCTAAACCTAACCAACTAGTGTTGTTGCCTAATGCTACCCTACACTTGGGATGAGACTGTGTTGACAGTACATTCACACATTGCATTCATCAGCCTGTATGTTTTTTCAGTAAGTGAAAGATTCATTTCTCTTTCATTTCTATCACTGTCTGAGCACTATATTTTTTCCCAGATGTTTTTGAAATATTAAATCAAGTGTGTGTTGTGCAGCCCTTGATCACGTAGATGACTCTTTTAGGCATGTATGAGAAAATGAGAGGCTCATGAATCCCTCACACCAGGCAGCACTAACACAGACATGACAAGCTTTCATTACAGAGACAAACGCAGCTCATGTAGTCGTGACTGCAGATCCAGAGAGATATTAGCGGGAGGAGCAGTATGGCACAGCAGGAGCTGATTCATCAGTCAGATTGGGTTTGTCTTTAATAACTAGTTGCAAGGGAGTGCATCAGCCTGACTAACAAAAAGAGTGCGTCATGTCGTGTGTCGTGAAGCTGTTTGTTGAGTCATGATGGATGAAAGTGGTGAAAGGGCAGAGCTAATGAAGGCAACTTTGATATGACAGTTTGGACTCAGGGGATCCCCCTCCTTACAACGTCAAAGGGGATTGTTCACAAACACCACTGAGTAAGAGAAGCCAAAGCAAATATGACACTGATTAATGGCACGAGAATCAATTAGCTCTACAACATCGACGTTTGTCCTGTTTGGTTACTGGCGCTCAGATGATCAGAAACTGGAGAAGTGACTTTGAAATGCAAACAAGGTACCTCAGGAAAAAAATAATTAAAAAGCCCATGGAGCCACTGAATGTGTGTCAAAGCACAATCAACATCTGCCAGTTGTATGTGCCACAGCTCTTATGCACGGTGTATCTACAGTTAGCTCATTATTAATGGGCCTCGCTCCATCAGTGTGCAGGGAGCAGATGGCAAACTCTCAACAGATCATGAGCGTACACGGCGAGCATCTACGTTCAATGTGCAAGGAGAAGGAGGAGGAGAAGAAGCAAAAGGGCCCGCCTAGCTGCTTCGAGGGATTCCAAACATGATGTCACTGCTAATCCCATCAGGAAAACGCAGCTAAATCCGCCGCCGCCGGGCCAGAGTCACACAGATTGGCCGTGGCAGCAGCCATGGATGGGATAGGCCTATAAATAGCACTGTAGAGCCGCAGCCTCTGGTGCTGTCAATGGGGACTGGGTGGCAGACTACTCTCCTTCGACGGGGGTGGTTGCGAGGAGAGAGGAGAGGATTCCCCCTGTGACTCAATGCCAAAACGCTCGTCCCCAATGTCATGCACTCGCTGTGACACACTGGGGCAGAGCAGCCGCGAGGCGCAGCAGCAGCAAACACACTCAAACACTGCACTGGTTGGCTGTGACTTTGCAGGCTGCCAGACTGCTGAGCTGTGAGTCAGAAGATAAGATTATATTTGGTGTTACACTTAATACATCACAATAGTTGGGTTGCTAGTGTTCAGTCTGCTGGCTCGCTGCAGGCTCTTGAGTTGAGAACATTTCAGGTTAATATCGCCACAGTTGAAGTCAATGAACTGGGAGACGTTGCAGAACATATTCTGCATCTATCCTGCATTCATTTTGCAGTTATGTTTTCCTTCAAGGTGTGAAAAACTACACATACAATAGAAAGCAGTAAACAGAGGTGTTACATACATAGTATTCTACATACGTAGTCAATAGTAAGAACTAAGAGACATTAACACGCTCAATTACAGGTAGACATTAGGCATTTTCGGACCAAACAGTTCTGGGGACTCCCTGAGAGGAACTGCCCAACTGGGGAGCTCCCCTGAGAACTACATACCTTTTTTTCTGTTTGCATTTGCATCGCTTATAGGAACGCTGAAGTACTGCACTCACAACGTCACACACAAGATTTTTATATTGGAGCTATCTAGGAGAGTATCAGGAGCAGGACCACACCTCAACTGAGCCACTTCCAGCATTCCTATAAATACCCACCCAACCCTCATTTACTCTTTCGCTCTCGCAGACTGTGCTCCCCCCCCCTTCTCGTCCTGTTTCTTCCTCTCCTTCCTCCTTTCCGTAGGGTCCTGAGGGGGGCCGTCGTGCCCGGGTGCTACGGCGGATTCCCTACCGAAACTTCCCCACATCGTAGACCGCAAGCCGAAGAACTACAAGCAAGTTTCAAGCCTTGTGTATATATATGCTCAACAAACCCAGGACTTAACTGTCGATGCATTTGACCGTGTTTTGGTTCATTTTTTAAGGCTACCGTTACGAGCTGTTACACTGGCTTTTAAAGATGGTGGTTGCTGGTGCTGCATTGGCTCATGTGTTTAACTCTTATGTCTAGACCAATCACCACGTAGGAGCTAAAAAGTCCCTAAAAACAGCGTGTTAAGAACTACAATCGTTCATCGTTCTTGCAGTGCGAACACAATAAAAAAAGGGGGAGTTGTGAGTCATACATTATAGCAGAGTAGAACCAAGACCAGGAATTGAAAAAGTACATTTCTATTATCAGGTGTCCAGTTATACTGTCCATTGGAAATGAACGGACTCCTGCCAGCCAATCAGAATCGAGAATTCCCAGTGGCCATGGTTATATATGAACCCAGCCATGTTAGCACTCATTGTATATGTCAGCCCCATTTAGCTACAGCCCATTTATTTTTATCTGCGTCTATTTTTTAATGGCCCCAATTAACTTATTTTTAGCTTTTGATGGATGCGTGGTTATTTGGGCCTAACCCGAGTCATGCAGTTAGCTGGCTGCTGTCTGAAGCATACAGTCAGACACTCTGAGATCTTTTCAAAATTTCCTATTTGACATCATGCACACCAAGAAGTTAAATAGATATTAAAAATAGATCTGAAATTGATTGATTCTGTTGAGTTTCACAAAGGGTGACAGGTACATTTCTTCAAATGCAAACATATTTCTGGTGGATCTTTACAACTTCTTGGGATTTGGAAGTTGTAGTTTCATATGCGGGCTGTTGCTGTCAGAAGCTACTTGATTTTCAGACGCGAGCTTCCATGACAGTGACACCAAATGAAACAGTTGATTAGGAAGTCAGAACTCGGAGCTAACTAGCTGCTCCACAAAGCTGCTGCTGTAGCTGAGTGACTGCGCTGAATCCTCAGTGTGTGCATCAAGTAGTGTGATCCAGCGGACGGATTATGCAGATCCAGAAACATGCATCACAAAGCTGAGAAAAAGACTGGCTGTGGCAGAATGTGTCTGCAGGGGCTTTAACAGGAGTCACAGTCATGTGTTTTGTCATGACTGCAGTCATACATGACTAAGTTGCTGAATGGATTATGCACATGTACACACATGTGAGTCAAGAAGTGTAGTCAGGAAACTCACACACGGAGGTGTCCATGCCAGAAAGGGATTATGTTCTTTGGAAGGGAAATCTCTCCTGACAAAGTCGCACACTGCTGTCAGATTCTCAGAGTACAACGACTCTACAGCAACAAATACAGAAACGTATCAGTATCTCACACTGCTATGGTAGAAGTCTCATGTCTTAATGCACACTTGCTGTGCTTTTGGCTTTACATCAACAGGAAAAGTTGAAAAAGTCACTTCTGGTCTCTCAGCCATCATGAAGCACAGGAATGACAAGGTATCAAGCTGTTGAAGAGTTTTGTTTTATTTAGAATCTTGAAAGTTGTTAAAAATGTAATCCTAATGCAGGGTTGATGTAAAATAGATGCAATATGACTCTGCCTTTAAGTTTAAACCAGCACAAATACTAGAAGGGAAAACATGAGCTTACATTTGGTTCAAGATCACATGTGACATACAGTAAATCATGTTATGCTGCGTATAGACTAGAATAGAATATATAATGCTATCCCTCTATTTGCATCTCTCTAGCGAATCCCCTTCTCCCAGACGCTTGAAGTCTGAAAAAGCTGCATGAATTGAGGACAAGCTCTATATCAAAACAAACTGAAGACACCATTTTAATAATCACTCACTACATTTAGGCAGGTAAAATGTCTTCTGTTAAAGCTCGTTCACAGCCAAGGTTCACCCACAAAGATGTTTTCACTTGTTTTCCTGATTAGACCTCAAGAAAATTCCAGCACAGCTCCTCCCACCTCCAACCTGAGCAGAGGTCTCCACAGCCAAAACTGAAACACCTGTGTGGGTGTGTGCCGTCTGCTCAGCTATACCTATCAATCTATATGTAGCACATATATCTAGATGGATAGATGGATACAATTTCACGTTATTCAAAGAAGAAACAATGTTTTGACGTTGAGTTGGGAAACCAGAACGACCTACTGCTTCCTTTCTGTCATGTTACACTGATTTCTTTCACCCTTTGCAGAGAATCTGTATAAGACACATGTCTCTGTAGGATAAACACTTCCCGTACAGACAACACAAAGCTGTTTTTGAAGTTTGCAATAATATAATTGGGAAGTGAGGCTTATTTTAACCATGTTTTGGTCACAGTGTTATCATCAGCAACAAGACCCAGAAGTATACAGTATCAGTAAAGGACCATAACTTTGCAGGTTTTAATTCAACTTCTACAAATCACCTTGATGACCATTTTCCAAAGCACAGTGTTTAGTGATTTCAGAATGTGTTTTTTCACCTTCCAGGCAGCCAGTGGTTTCCATTCATTTCTTCATTGTATGATAATGTACAGACTTTTGCTTTAGTTAATGAAGGTATTCCATCACATTGAATATCATGTCTGCTTCTGTTACCTTTTCAAAGCCATCTTCACTTTGAACTACATCACCACAGAATAACAACCAAATTCGCAGAGATCTGTGGCTAAAATGCATCAGAAACTGCAATTCGGCTGCTGGAACTTTGGAAGCGTCTACTTCTCACAAACTCTCCATCAAACTCATGAGCAGAGACTTGCATGAAAAGTGATAAATTGTTTTTTTGCTCTCATTATTCTGTGGCTGAGCTGCTAATTTGTTTGCTGGTTCCTAAATGAGCTCTGGGACTTTCATGTTTTCCCTCAGGACTGTGTAGCTTTTCTAAAAGTTACAAAGTATAACAAATAAACTTTTATACTCAGTACGCTTTGCACTTCTTCTACTTTACTACTATTTGTATTATTTTTTTTATTATCTTTAGCCATGAAATTTGTTTCTCTGTTTGTTAGCAGGATATTTCACAGACTTTTTAACAGATTTCTATGAAATTTGCTGAAAAGTGAAGCCATGTGTCAAGGAACAACATTGAGAACATTTTTCAATCTTTTTCAATAAACTACTGCAATAATTAATCATGATTCCATGATCGTCTGTCACTATTTGTATTTTCATGTAGATATGGGTCCAGATACAGACAAACAAACAAGATAACCTAATATTTTGTAATTTAAATAATGTAAAATATTTGCACAGATTTAGCCATTGGATGGATGCCTCAACAATGCATCAGGATACATTCATGTGTTACAAATCTCCCTGGATCAGCACATCCTTCTTGACGTACCTTGGCTAGCTTCTTCTATTGTGTGTCCAGTATGCTCCACAGGTACATATTGACAGCCCTGGTGATGCTACATGATGTGGCTGACGTGTGTTGCACTTTAGACTTGTTAATCTGCATCTGGATCTAGTTCTGCATAAAAACACACAGTGACAGCCTTGATGGAGGTGTAGTGGAAACACGTTAAAGTTATGTTATCAAATACGGGGCACCAAAATAACTGTAGCGATATTAGTCTTACACAGCAGTAAGAAATACCTGGGTCCTAATACGCATGTGTGTAGATTGAAGTAGCGCTATGACACTCAACTTCGGCTATCAGAAATAA